>JAWQRO010000312.1:0-43370 GCA_033557835.1 Helochares maculicollis
TATATATATCTAACAATTACTTATGGCTTAGTATTTTGAATTTTGTTATAAGTTTTATTAAAAGAATGCATTTTAAAATGTTCAGAAGGTTATTTGCTGGTTTTAACGACTCCATCAATTTTGTCTCAGACATTTTAATTTTTGCTTGTTTATTTGTCATCACAATTTTAATTTTGGCTTAACATTCTCAATTATTTTCTTTTTATTGTAGTTATTTCCTGTATTCTACAATTATTTTTTTAAGACTGTAATATTTCAGGGATTGCAAATATTTTCCTTAGCTTCACATTTACTTCGTTAGGTACTTGAATTGTTCCATTTATATAAGTAGAAACTTAAGATTTTGAATCATTATTGACGAAAAATTCACTGCCAAAGAATCAAATGAATGTTATTGTTTGTCTCAGATTCAGTATGTTAAAATAATTATTTTTTACATTTTCTCTTCTCGACCGAGTTTGAATGTTTCTTTAGCAATTTATAAAATTGCTGACAACACATTTCAAAACATAATATTGAGATCAATGCAGATGCATTCAGTCTCTAATATATTAAAAATGGGCCTGTCAATGCATCCAAATCATTTTAAATTTAGCATATTTTTATAATTATTCAATTTATCAGCCTCTGTGCAATGTCGGATGAAATTTTCCAGGAAAATTCTTATATTTTTTTAAAGCCAGACAATATAAAGACACGAAAAACTTGCTTCGACTTTAAATCTCTAACCTCTACTTTAAATTTCTATGGAATCAAAGTAAAATATCATGACTAATAAGAAGGCAAATCTATTAGAATAGAATAATATCAACAAATTTTATTTGTTTGAACAATAGAACTCATTTGTCTCTGGCAATCATAGCCACTTTTTAAATCCCACCAGAAACTTGTGCCATGATCTCATTAGTATACAAATCCTATATTAAGAATGAGCATATCTTCACCACTATATTACTGTACATTGCTGTAAATAAGTTCTCAAGGAACAATAATACTTTGGTAAAAAATTTGATCAATGTGGTTAACACTACTGAAGTTATCTTAAAATTCATAAAAAGCCTCAATGTTATGCTATAAGAAACATTATACGGCAAGATTATATCTTATTTTTAAATCTCTCAATCCTATCTTACATAACTAAACAAATTTAACAGGCTAACGGTGATTTAAATGATGTTTTTTCCAAGCGAATAAATTATATTCACCAATTATTACAGTACAGCAAATACAGATTCATTAATGTTGGTAAAACATGTTGTTTTTCTCACTAGGTTCTAATGGTTTTAGGATCATAAATCTGAATTTATCACCTTGCAAAAGTCGATTGTTTTGCTAATACAGCCATGTTCTGAAAATAATCTGCTTGTATGTCAAATAATCCGAAAACTAGGTTCATTTGAAAATACTATCTATAAATTAAATCAAATTATAATATGATTACCAATATCTTATTTTTCTAAAATGGTTGTACCATATAATCTATGCTACTCAAATTTGAAGAGCCTGCACTAAAAGATTAAATCTAGCGTTATCATAAACCTTAGTATACTATATGTATATAGATGTGTAATAAGTGTGCATGTAAATACATCTAAATCTTACTCCCTCCGTCCAAAATACAAATCGATTATTGAGAAACATTTATGAGGCATTCAGGTCATTTCAACTGAGATTATGTCTTTCTGGTGTTCATAAGCCACAAAATAAAAGTTTATAGAAACTGGAAGCCCACCAAATCTTTGTGAAATGTCTTTTTTCTGCACTCTGCATTTGGTATGTCCAATTATTTTCATGGCTTCTACCATACAATATAGGTAAGAAACGAATATTTACTGTAAGAATTCAATTCAGAAAAAGCGGTTTTGAAAATAGACTAATTTAAAAGTATTGCAAACCGACTGTTGCTAAAATGGCTAGATTGCATCGAAAAAGCCTAAATTTAAGATGCTAGTATGATAACTATTGGCTGGCTGGCAAATTTTGATTTTGAATCGAATCCTACTTAAAGCTTCGTAAAGTCAATGTTATCAGAAAAAATGAGTGGATGTTGCATTATTTTATTGAATAGAAATTACTTTATGAAAAATCTTTTATTTTTGAGGGTTCTGTGCGGTTCCTAATAGTTTTCATGTGCCTCAGCTGTTTTGTTGATAAAACCTTTTCTTTTTACATCATACATGTCGATAAATTCAAATGCTTCTATAATTTAGTCTTTAATAGTTAGTACATCAGTCATCAATATTGCGATTTTATTGAATTTATTGACTGTCATATTTCACGACTGATTTTTCCCAACATATTTTTCATATCTTCTGTTAGTTTCTTAAGCTGGTACCTGGTCTTGAAAATTCATATTTTTGACTAAAACCATCAATTTTAAGTAAAACTATAAAACTGCTTAATTTCTGTCAAAAACTTTACCTATAAGTAATGGTATTAAGTGCTTCCTAACTTTCTAAAAACATCGATATCAAACTCTGGTTTGAGGGAGAAGGATTTTAGGTGCGCTCAAGAAAACTTACCTTGATCACAATACTGAATTCCTCAATTTCTTGCACTTGCTGCATGTAATATCAATCACTCATATATTTTTATGTATTAATAGATATTGTATTGCCTAAATTCTATGATTTCTAATGTTTATATTCTCTTATGTTAGAATTATTGAGTTTTGGTATTATTTGATTTTAGTAATAATTAATTTTTATCAGTATTTTTTATTTTCAGTATTGTCTGCCGGTTTGGAGAAAACCTCATTTGTCGTATTGCTTAAGACTTACCTTGCAGTACATTCCAATTTCCGGCTCGTGGTCAACATCTGTTTCGTAATGAGTCGTGTAAAACTCAAAGTGTATCAAATCGATGGCCAAATGCTCTCTTCTGGAAAAATTTTGCAGGACGCCCGTTAGGAATGACTGAGTAAAATAAAATCCCGATAGCCAAAATACCATCGGTGGACCATGGTCAATCCAATCTTGGAAGCATTTCAATCTGAAATAAAGAAATACCAAATGATGATCCTTACAATGAAGCCCTTTTGTCTCTTGTTAATCATAGCAAGTGAACATTTTCACAATCCCACTGCAATTTACGGTTGAAATTCAAAATGCAAAGCATTGCATCTAAATGCTTTAAGTTTTTTGTCATTTATTTTTGCCAGCTGAGAAAAACTGTTGTACTATAAAGAAAAAGAGTTTTCAAATCAAGATCGAGTTGCAATTGGCCAGTTATTGACATTCTCATAGAGCTGCTGGTAAGAGAACGGCTCAAAATATCAGAAGGGTTGAGAAAAAATGAAAACAGAGAGGAAACGCTGACATCCTAGAACAACGAATGCCAGAAGATCAGAAGTAGGTCTTGGACATCGACTGTCATTCCGAATGTAGTAGATTGGATCGCAGATAAGAAGGATGACCTTAACCATTATTTTATCCATTTGCTGACAGGACATGATTGTTTCGGCAGCTACTTTCTAAGATTTGAATTCAAATAAAACGATTTATGGTGGTGGTGTCATAAGGCCGAATCACCAGACCATACACCATTTGACTGCCCAGGATTTGAGGAGTTAAGGGCAAACAGATGAGATAGACTACGAGCCGAGTTGAACACTGAAAACTGAGCTGACACTATGTGAGCCTCAAAAGAAAACTAGAACAAAATCACTGACGGTATGACCGAGGGCCAAGCTAAGTGAAGAACGATCTAGAGAGGCAACAGAAGCACTTAATCCTCAAGGGCATACCCAAAACAGATAAAGACAAAAAGAAGCCTCCACAACTCAAAAGAAACAAAATGATAGCGGAAACATGGAAAGAAAAAAAAGAAGAGGACTCGGTGAAAAACGACCAAAAAACTGGACAAGAAACTGAGAAGTGAAAAAACAACCCCACACATAACTACGATGAAAAGCCAAAAACGCCTCTAACTGATCGAGATAAAATCACATTTGTCTTTGGAGGAACATACTATCCAAGCGGAGAGCGTGCGACTTCGAGAACACCAACTGAAAACTGTACAAAAGAGGTGAATCCTAAGTAGATCTACCAAGACTTAGAAAGGAACCTTAAACTATCCCGGTTGGAAAACTAGAGCAATCTGATCACTGCCCTAAGGATGGTGGTCAATCATTTACACCCTAAGGGAAAGTCCATCACATTCCCTACAGTAGTGGCTGCAGATAGGATGCTGCTAAGATGCACAGGACTTCCAACGCATCCCGAAGAGCTGAAGCAACTCCTAAATGAAGCCTACACAAGGAGAGGCAAAACACTAAATATAGATAATCTCTATATCGACTTCGTGAGACAAAACAATCGAAGAAATAAGAACAAAAAAAAGAACAGATATAAGAGAAAAGGCGAAACACTAAATATAGATAATCTCTATATCGACTTCGTGAGACAAAACAATCGAAGAAATAAGAACAAAAAAAAAGAACAGATATAAGAGAAAAAAAGAAAAAAGCAAATGATACCAGGACATGCCAATATCTATTACACGACCTTGCGACCACCTATGTTGAAATAATGCTGGAGTAGTTCCCACGAAGAAAAATTATCGCTTAGGTCACAACCGGGAGAACAACCGATAAACACATTCCGGTTGTTCCACGAAAAGTTGAAGGTTTTAAGTGGGTAATCCGTTTCTGAAAAGAAGCAGCAAATCACACACACCCTCTGGCACTATGCCAAGGCAGCCTATAAAAGATTTTCCACCAACAAACAAACATTTATTGATCAAGCAAAATAAAAACCGAGGTACCACCACATACAGGATTTGGTTCCAGAGATAATAGTTGTGAAGATGATTCTGATATGAGCATTGATTCTTTGAAACAACAAAACTGTGGTCGTAACTGTAAAGATTATGAAAACAAACTTTTGGAAATGTCCTCTTAGGCGAATAGGTCACATAAAATCGGCATTGATGTTTCCAAATCTATTTTATTTTGTATTTTGAAAAATAAACTTGCACCAAACAAGTTTCAATCACTGTCGAACCATTTCTTGAAGAAACGAATAAACAATGAGTAGAATTTTATCCGTCAAACTTACTTCCAGATGTAAATTTTAAGGATTTCATGGTTTATATTAATTAAATATTGTTTGATTTGAAAATTCACCCAAAATCAGGCAACTCCGCAATAAAAAAAATTAGTATATGGTCATTTGTTTTATATAAGCTAGCCCAATGAACAAAGAGATACAGAAAATGCTTTTTGACAATGCCCCCAATTCGCCAAAAGTGACAAAGAGAATTTCAGGCGTTACATAGTATTGATTCAGTAAAACCATATCTTAAAAATGACGATTCTCAATTAGTGGAGAAGGATTTTCGCAACAGAAAATGTTAGATAAGCCATTTAATTGTCCAAGCTTGGGACTTTTCAACTCAATTCAGTATTTGCAACATTAAGCCTCTTACTATACTGATAGAAGCGATAAACACAGGTTTTAACAATATTGTTTCCTTTATTTCAGCTAGGTTCGCTAGAAACAAGAAAGGTTTCATTTTATTTAAACTCGCTCATATTAGGAAAGAGCAATTTTCTAGGCAGGAAATTCAACCAATACTAATCAATAATAGTCATATTTGTAGTTGATATTCTGGTTTGAATTACTTCTTTAATAATAAATGTTGCGTTTGTAGCCTAACACCTACCTAAGGATCAAATCAGCGACATAAGATCCAAGAGGCTTCAAGCTTGGATAGCTCTTGCTCATCCAAACATTCGGCACCCTTCCTATAATCAAAGCGGTGTTCACTTCCTCCAACTCGCTGGACATAACGACCAAGCCTTTAACGGCCTTAATCATATCTGCAAGGGTCCTCTTCACGACGGATATCAACCTATTGAAACGAATCAGCTCCTGCCGCAAAACTGTATTCATGGAATTCGTGTACATGACTGGATATTTCTCACTGACAAACAAAATGTTGAAAGTATTCGGAACTTTAGTCAAAATATCATTAGCTAAGTCGATGACCATGGTGTCCGTATCACCACCTCCACCCCCCGCTGAAATCTGTGTCTGCGTTGCCAGCACCCCGTTCAAAAACAAAGCCGTTTCTTGATTGTCCTTCGTAATGTCAGCGTTTTCGTGAAGACCAAACACTTCCGGTAAAGGAATCAGAGGCAAGCCTCTGAGATACTTCAGAACGCCTTCCCAACTAGTTTCATCCGGAACGAAATACAAACCGCTCGGAGAAAATTTGTAGCTGAAACCCAAACAGAATTAGTCGTTAGAAACTGACCAGTCGATCAAATTACTTCTTAATATTTAAAATGTCAGGCGTGTAGAAAATGGACAGCAGAGAATTCAGTAGCCTTCGGTCCTTATCGTCGGTGACCCTGCCTCCGTAGTTGCATTCGCCAGCTAAATACGTAATGGCAGTAAATGGCACCTCTTTGTAATCAGTTAAGAACATCTGCAGTTGCAGGACACATATTCTCAAATCAGATTCGTTGAACTCATACGGGATGTTCCAGCCCAATGGGCCAAACTTGCGTCTTTCTTGGACTAAAGCGTGAAAGAAACACAGTCCAAGTAACATCACTTGGAACTCTTTCTTGATAGGGCAAGAGGAGTAGAAATCTGGAGAAGAGATGGGGTCGGAAGAGTAAGATCGAATGAGGTTTTGTCTGAGCCCTTTCGGGGCCTCGTTGGTCATCTTGACTCCATTTTGCAGGATAGCCACAGGGAACGCAGTGCTTGGGTAGCTCGTCAGCCATAGTCTAAACTCTAAATTGGTGACATCCGGCACGATGACTTCATCGCAAATTCTATCGAGCTCTCGCATCCAGCTTTCGGCCAAGTGGCAATTTTGGAGGATGACCCATTGGCCAGTTTGTATGGCTGTGTCTATCATGCCCGCTGCTATTGGACCCTGAAAAGAATGATTAATTTGAACGAGCAGTTATCACACAACATCATAATTCCCAACCTATATTACAAAATTATTTTAAATCTAATTATCTAATTCATTATAATTAAGCTCTCCTAAATTTTAAAATACAATTACTTTTGTACTTTGGATCTCAAGGTTAAGACATTTTAAACCGCATATTTTGTATTAAGTTATGTTTTAATTCTAATATAATGTTTAGATAATATAATTGAAACCGATAAATGTCTTCATAGTATACGTTTTAGCTTTGCTTTCAAACTTGAAAGTCGCATTAATGCACTTTTATTTTAAAGTTGAGTTATTATAAGTGAGATTATTTTTCTAATGCAGAGTTGATTTTTCCTTTTTACATTCCCGTATACTAGATGAAGTATAGTAAAGGGAAGGTATTGGAATCATGAAAAAATTCGACCTCAAGATTTTGACAGATCTCCCCGTTTTGAGTGCCCCTGAATCCATTTTCACCAATGTTGGCATGTTGTTTGTGTGTGTGTTTGTGTATGTAAACACGATAGCGATCAGACCGTATGAGCTAGAGCAATGAAATTTGTCATACGACCATTATCGCAAAAACTTAGATCTGTATCAACTTTTGAGACATGTTGGATCACCGGGAGTACCCGTTTACCTACATAGTTTTGAAATGATTCCAAAGAAACTAGTCTTTAAAATTAAGCTATCGGAATGAAATTTCGTACACATCTTAAATATCGCAAAAACCTGATAGCTACAAATTGTCAACATGATCGGAGCATCGGAGGTGCTATTTGTATAATTTTAAAAATTCCAATTTTAGTAGGCCTTGGAATAAAAAAAATTATAAAAATATTACAAAATGCTTGGCATAAAAAATATAGCAATAACAAATAGTTCCGTGTAAATTTAAAAACCGGAAGTGGGACTTTACCGTCATAAATTTCATTTTTTAATTATGAATTTATGTTCTAAAATTGGACTCTTCCTTTAATTATGAATTCACATTAAAATTCATAAAAAATTCAAGCCTTCGCAAAGGGTTTTACAAGCGTTCCATAGTGCAGACTAGTGAATAGTATATATTTTTTTTTACACACAAAGTATTGTACAATACATAAAGGAATATTAAAAATATTCCGATGATACATATGTACTGAAAAAGAATTGAATATTCCTTATGAATATATTAATGTGTTGAAAATAAATATTGAAATATATGTAAATTATGAGTATTAATACTTTTACTTTTAGTTTTGAAACTCATGTAAGTGTTTGTAATTTTATTATTATTAATGGCAGGTACTTTTATGTCGTACATATATTTATACGGGAATGTTGAGTGGAGACGTTCCAGATTTTTTTAATAAAGTTTACAGATCTAGACTCAATACAATTAAAATTAGTCCTATAAACCAAATAATTTGTTACCAGATTTACATTCTAACCAGAAATTTAGGTCATGGAAGATATTTTTCACTGAATCACTTAGAACTCTAATTTTTAAATCCTTATTGAAGATCATTGATTGAAATGTGTAAAGGAGCATTTTAACACTTTATTCTGGCACTTTTTTATAAGTTGTATGTTTGAGTTACCAAAACATAGTCGGACATAAATAAAGAAAATTGTTTTTGTGAATTGTACCACTTATAAAGCTTTTCAACTTCTCAGGTGATACTCACTGTATTTGTGAATCAGTACTATTGATTATTTCGATTGAAACTATTATTATCTCAACCATAGCTCTGCAATTAAAATTGTCTTGAATATGTTGTATATTTTAGCTTTATAGGAAGAAATAAAGAGATTAGGGAATAAACTCAGGTATTATTTCAAAGTCCAGTTTGAATTTTCGTTGGCACTTGTTGATTTTCAGTGCATCTTCATACATATCACAACTTTTTTGCTGCAACTATTGCATTAAAATTTGAATAGACATTGAAGTATTTGTAAATTATGAATATTAAAGCTTTTGCTTTTAGTATTGAAACTCATGTAAGTGTTTGTAGTTTTATAATTATTAATGGCAGGTACTTTTATGTCGCTCATATAATTATACGGGAGTGTTGAGTGAAGACACTCCAGATTTTTTATTTCTAACAATGTATATCGTGTGTAATGAAGAAGACAGAAACTTTCCAGGAGCATTAGTGCATAGTGGTAAATTAAAAGCATTAACTAGATTTTAGCTGTTATTCGATTTTTATGGCTGTATCCATTAAAGCTGCTGTTATTAGGTCCTAAACAGAGTTATTGGCTTGAACAGCAGTCAGCCACCAATGTAACATTTTAATGCATGTAAAATTTATGATAATATAATAACTACAAAATTATTTTGATGTACAAATTTTTGCAGCATGAGCTAGCTAATTTTTAGTTTAAAAAGTTAAAATTGGAACTAACGTCTTCGTTTACTAATCATTAAATTACATGACTAAACCTCACAAAAATGCTCTTAAATTTACCTAACGGTAAGATTCAGTATATTACAGATATTTAGATGTTTTGAAAATTAGTTGGTATTATATTTTATTATTAGGAGTACAAATTAGTTTCCGCCGTTTTAAGGAAGGTGTCGCGGGGCGCGGCTTTCATTAGAATTTGCAGATGATAACCGGCTTAAAAATTAGTCTGTTCGTTCTAAAATAACATAACCTTACTATATTAGTGACTCCTTGCTAGTAAAATATAGTTTTCTTGAGCTGAAAATTTCTAAATTTGAAGCAAATAAAAGTCATTTGCGGGAACTTTTAATTTATCTCTTTAATTTAAAATATTCTGCAGCTGAGGCGCATCGATTGCTCGTAGAAGCATATAATGAAGCTGCTTTGAGTGAGAGAACGTGTCAGGAGTGGTTTCAAAAGTTTAAAAACGGTGGTTTTGATGTAGAAGACAAAGACCGCAGTGGAAGGCCTAAAATTTACGAAGATGCAGAATTAGAAGAACTATTGGAGGTAGATTCGTCTCAAACACAGAAGGAACTTGCTCTCACATTAGAAGTCACTCAGCAAGCAGTTTCACATCGTTTAAAATCATTAGGAATGATTCGTAAACAAGGAAATTGGGCTCCATACGAATTGAAGCCACGAGATATTGAACGCCGATTATGCATGAGTGAAATGCTGCTATCCAGACATAAAAAAAGGTTTTTTACATCGAATCGTCACCAGGGATGAGAAATGGATACATTACCACAACCTAAAAAGAAGAAAATCATGGGGAAAATCTGGCCACGCGTCAACATCCACAGCAAAACCGAACATTCACGAAAAAAAACTCATGCTGTGTATATGGTGGCATCAGCTGGGTGTGGTGTATTACGAGTTGCTTAATCCGAGCGAAACAATCACTCGAACTCTCTACCGAACACAATTGATGAGTTTGAGCCGTGCTCTAAAGGAAAAACGCATCAATACTATTCTAGACACGACAAAATAATTCTACTCCATGATAATGCTCGTCCGCATGTAGCGGTTCCGATGAAAAACTATTTGACAACACTTGATTGGGAAGTGTTACCCCACCCGCCGTATTCACCAGACATAGCGCCATCCGACTATTATCTGTTCCGGTCAATGGCACATGCTCTGCCGGAGCAGCGGTTCACAACATATAAAGATACGAAAGATTGGGTTGATACGTGGATAGCCTGAAAAGATAAGGAGTTCTTCAGATGTGGAATCCGAATGCTGTCTGAGAGATGGGAATAAGTGGTTGCTAGTGATGAACAATACTTTGAATAAACTACCGTTCTGTTACAATAAATTTTCAATTTTTTATAAAAAACGGTGGAAACTTATTTGTACTCCTTATACAATAACTAGAAATGTCATAAAGTTTGTATGACTATATCTATTAAGCATGGTATTTGAGTCTTAGGCTGAATTAGAACCTTAAAGAACAACTAGATTACGATATAATATTGTTAAGCGTTCGGGAATTTTCGTTGCCAAATTTAATAAAACAGATGATTTTTTTTAGAATATCTGCGGCAAAACAACGCGCTAATATGTTTTCGCTTGTTCAAATCCTGATATATTCAACTTTCCGGAAAGTCGATTTTGTAACTACGTTCTCCAGGGTTCGCAACAAAAAGTAAAAATCACAAGAAATATGCTCTATAGAGCCCAGAGTGCCTATCGAGTTTCAATATTTTAAAATTTATGAAATAATACTTTTGTAGCGAAGCTGGCCATCGCTGCTAGGAACAAAATGCAGTCTTGTGTTTTAACGGATTTAGCACCAATAAATCATACTAACATTAATAAAAAAATAGCAGTCGTCAACATTACCAATATTTGAGTTAACGTACAGTAAACCCTTGTCAGGTCAGGAAAGACCCTCTGTATAAGAAGATCCGAAAAGGACAGCAAGAAAACTCAATTCAAGTATCGGACAGAGAGGGTCAGTAGAGCATTAGGCAAATTAGTGCAAAATAAACAAATAAATAAATGTAAATAGTAAATATTGTAAATAATGCAAATAGACAGTAGTACTACAAGCAAATAAATAAGATTGCTTCTCTAGTAGTAACGTACAGTAAACTCTTGCCAGGTCAGCAAAGCCACTCTGCATAAGAAGATCCGAAGAGGACAGCAAGATGACTCAATTCAAGTATCGGACAGAGAGGGTCAGTAGAGCATTAGGCAAATTAACGCAAAATAAACAAATAAATAAATGTAAATAGTAAATATTGTAAATAATGCAAATAGACAGTAGTACTAAAAGCAAATAAATAAGAATGCTTCTCTAGTAGTAACGTACAGTAAACTCTTGCCAGGTCAGGAAAGCCTCTCTGCATAAGAAGATCCGAAGAGGACATCAAGATGACTCAATTCAAGTATCGGGCCGAGAGGGTTAGTAGAGCATTAGACAAATTAGTGCAAAATAAACATATAAATAAATGTAAATAGTAACTATTGTAAATAATGCAAATAGACAGTAGTACTACAAGCAAATAAATAAGAATGCTTCTCTAGTAGTCGGCATAAAATTTTTGACTTTAAAGGGTCAAACTAAGCTTGCCATAATTTTTGACCTGGTTGTAAGTCCACAGCTTATAAAGAATATTGGCCTTCATGACGATCAACCATTTACATTCTTGACTGCTTCATCTTTACTATGTAGACTTCTATTTCCTCTAACAATTCCCGATTGATTATTATAAGTGCAAACTCTTAATAACAGATATTGATTCTGCAGCACGCAAAATGGATATTTGAATTATTTTGTAAATCTTCTTTTCTTTTTGTGGTTCTAATAAATAACGCACTTCTAATTTTGCTTGCTTAGATGATCCTGTTTACTGTGGTAATTATCTCTTTTATCTGTTCCCACTGCGATATAGTATAGTTTCTCCAAAACATTTAAACTTAACTACTTCCTTATTTTCTTATAAGCCCATTTTTAATCTCCAATTTCCTCCATCACCATCGTACACTACAATTCACAATCAATCGTACACCAAATCAATGAAAAATACTACTTCATTATTACACAACACATCGACATCCTTCTGGTTTCAGAAACTTTCCTCTAGCCCACTAACACATTAACCCTCCCAAACCATCAAATCTATCGCTCAGATAGACTTACTCCGGGCGGAGGTACATGCGTGGTTGTAAAGTCATCTATAATCCATTCCTACGTTCCTTTACAATCTCTAGTTTCTTTAGAGGCCACAGCTATTGTTGTGGAAATTGACAGCAAGCCGCTACTACACGACGCAGATCTTGACTATCTACTAAGTTTCACAGAGAGGGTTATTATTGCAGGTGATCCTCTCTACAATTCGAGAACCAGAAACAGGTCAGGTATCGCCTTGACTAAGTTTCTGGCCGATAAACCGAAGGTAGAGGTTGTTGCTTCGACTGAGCCAACCCACTATGATTTGCAAAACGGCACTTCTGATGTTTTGGACATTGCTCTTATGAAAATTCTCTCCTTCCCCTACACCGTCACGGTGTCAAGTGAATCAAACTCTGGCCACCGTCCGGTCATCTTAGCAATGTTCAAAATCCTGCTTCAAAAAGACAACATCTGATCATTCTTTCAGACAAATAATATTAACTGGTCCAAGTTGAAGAATCATATTCACGACCGATCGATATCACATCTGTGGAGGATATGGATCAGACCGCACTTCAACTTGGGTCACACATAACCGAGACTATTTATAATTCCAAAATTAACAATTGTAAACGCGACATCCGCATTTTGAAATTACCCTTGGAAACTCTGGAGCTCATTCGTGAGAAAAATCAAATCGGAAAACAATATTATCAATTCAGGCTTCCCTCCATAAAAACAAAATTAAATCAAATGGTCAGACAAATAAATTTCAAAATTAAAACCTTCCGGCAAGAGAAATGAGTTTATAGCGAAAATCGCGGATAATAAATATCCTAAAACCCTACTAAGAAAGCAAACCCAAATTCCAACCGTCCGTCATAACAGCTCGCCTGTATTGATGAACGAAAAGAAATGCAACATCTTTTCGAAATTACTCGCCAAAAATACACCCCTTTTGAGATCCCTAAGCGCGACCTCAAAATTAACTGCCGCACCTTTGCTAATGTTCTAAAATCAACGCCAACTCCATCTGGAATCACACCCACCACTCTTGACGGCGTCCAAGGCAAAATTTGAGCATTATCAAACACAAAGGAACCCGGCCCAGATAAAATTCACAACGTCATGCAGAAAAGTCGACCGCTTTCAGCAGTCGAACATTTGACATTGCTTTTCAACAAATGCTTCGAACTGTCGCACTTCCCTACCCCGTGGAAACGCTCATGGGTAGTATTAGGGGGATCGGAAAGTAATGTCGTTTCTGCACGTGTCGATATTTGATTGTCATTTGGTAGCTCATTACGTACTTGGAAGGTGTGTCAAACAGATTTTGCGGTTATTGTATCATATTTGCTTCTGAATATTTAAATACTGTTTTTTACAATTTGGGGTGAAATTTCCAGCCAAATACCAGAAGAGCATATCCGACATTGTATGCTTTTTGAGTTTCGCAAGGGTAATACCGCAACTGCTGCGACTAAAAACATTTGCAATGTTTATCCAAGCGCATTGATGGTTCTCCAAGTTTAGATCAAGCAATTTTGATCTCTCGGACGCCCATCGATCAGGAAGACCAACAACATTAAATAACGACGTATTAAGGTTAAAAGTGGAAGCAAATCCATGTCAAACAATTGAGGAACTTTCAAACAGCCTTAACCAACCTTGGTCACCCATCCAAGAACATTTGGCGCAGATTGGAAAAATAAGCAGAGCTGGTGTTTGGGTCCCCCATAATCTATCCAAACAGAATAAAGCCAACCGGTCCATCACGTGGAACGTATTGCTTCAACGGCATCGTACAAATCCGTTTTTTTGATCGCTTGATCACTGGAGACGAAAAATGGATCCTGTACGGCAATTCGAAACTCAAAATGCAATTACCATGAACTACGGCAAAGCCGGGTTTACACCCCAAATAGGCACTTCTGTGTGTTTGGTGGAATACTCGCGGAATTGTTCACTTTGAAGTATTTAAACCTGGACAAACTGTTAATGCAGATGTCTATTGTGAACAACTGTAACGAATAAACCGGTCTTTGTTTGAAAAGTATCCAGCAATTGTCAACAGAAAAGGAGTTATTCTGCAACATGACAATGCAAGTCCGCCGCACTGTGCAAAACGGACCTTAGACAAAATTAACGAATTGGGGTGGGAGATACTGCCTCACCCACCATACGCCCGATATTGCACCCTCGGATTACCATTTATTCCGATCACTGCAACATTGTCTTAGTGGAAAAAAATTTGATGATGGCCAAAATACTATCTCGACATGTTTTACAGAAAAACCAATTGATTTTTACCGCTTCGGCATTGAAAATTTATATACTAGATGGCAAAAGTTTGTGTGAATATATTGTTGATTAAAAATAAAAACTTGCTAAAAATGTAGTCGTGTGAATTTAACTTAAGAAAACGACATTACTTTCCGGTCTCCCTAATGTAATACTAATTCATAAGAAAGATAATAATATATCCCCAAAAATACCTATTTGCTTTAGGAAGACCAGAGTATTTCTTAAAATTACCGGGTCATTACTTAGAGCCATTGTCAAAGAATCCGACAATCCGCACCGTGCTCTTGATTTATTGAAAGCTGGACAAGTCACTAAGACGTGCTCGACGGTCACTTGGTTCTAGCAGTATCGATACATGGGTGGTTCACCACCCACCAGAATATAGGAATGAGAGAATCTAGTATGTCTAATTCTCAGTCTAGTCAATATATTGTTGATAAGAACTAAAATCTGGTTAAAAATGTAGTCGTGTGAATTTAACTTAAGAAAACGACATTACTTTCCGGTCCCCCTAATACTAATTCCTAAACCGAACAAAGACAGGTCCGATCCCAACAACTATAGACCTATACATCTCCTTAATTCCATCTCGAAACTTCTGGAAAGTCTCATATATTGGTATCTGCTGGACCATCCGGATGAAAATGAAATTATCCCCCCATATCATATGTCTAGCAGCCTCCAACTGACCCGTGTCGTCGAAAATGCTCGACATAACTTTAACAACGAAATTGATACCGGCATCCTACTAGTCGATATCAATCAAGCCTTCGATAAAGTACATCACAAAGCACTCCTGTTAAAACTTATCAAAATTGGAAGTCCGATCTTTCGTTCCAAAATAATCCGAAGATACCTCCTAGAGAGAACTTTTCATGTCGCAATCAACGACGCTATATACACCCACCCCCCATCCCCGCACTAGCCGGAGTCCCTCAGGGTAGTATCCTCGGACATGTCTGCTCCTCTAGGGATCCCAAAACCATTAAACATCATTTAGAAACCCAAATAAGCGCTATCGACTCATATCTCGCCCGTTGGGCTATGAGTCTTAACGCTTCAAAAAGCCAATACACGATATTTTCACAACGCTATATGCTCAATCTCAACTCTCACATCAAATATAAACCCACGAAAATTCTCCAGAAACTTGTCTGTCTAGGTGTTCATCTAAATAAAAAGTTGAGTTTTGCTGCACATGTCCGCAATACCGCCCAAAAGACTCAGTCTAGGACCAGAAACATCTATCCTGTATTTAGATCAAGATCTGCCACACAAAAATCAAATACACTCCTTTATAAATTCTACGCCTCACCTTGCTGGTGCCAAATGGCTTCTAAACATCACAACACCCTACAAACAGTACAAAACACCGCACTGCATCTCATCAAAAACATGCCTCGATACACCACCACCACTGACTTACACAAGTTCTCTGTCATTGAGCCTCTAAGCTCACATATCAGTGCTTAACTCAACGTTTATCAACAAATTAAAAGACATAAACTCGCTAATCGAGACAAAAACCCAAAGACTACTACACTCACCAAAATACCCCTACACCTATACACACGATGATGAAGGAAATGAAAGTTCATAAGCAATCCTCATATCGGCCCTGATCCATAACACGCGTCAATTAACGCGCGAAAGTAAGAGAAGATATCTACCGTAGCTAACTGTATCAAGCTCAGACAAACAAAACCAAAGTAAAAGGCAGCTGATGCCAAGCAAAGAACCTAAAGAAAAAAGAAGAAATCTACTAGTAACAAGTCGAGAAGACTTGACGCTAGAGACTCGTTTCCCCCCTCAAGAAACAGCAACTCACACTAAGCATCTATTATTCTTCTTCCAATAGATCTATCAATTTACTATATTTTACAATTTTTATAAACAGAACAGTAGCATCTTTTGCACTAGACTAAACATCAATTAAAAATCTGTCCGCAAACATCATTAGTAAGAGCAATACTATACCTGGCCTTGTCCCAAAGAAATAGTTAACAGACTTGTCTTCGCTATTCCTTTATCGGCAGCAAACCTGATTAATCCCGCCATAGGGTCAGCTCCAGGTGATAGAATAAACACTAATGGTGAACAGCAATTACTATCATTGTACGACTCCAACAAGTTAAACTGAGGAGGCTCCAAGTAAGCTTGACCCATTTTTTCCACTATATATTGCTGCCGGATAAAAATGCACATTCTTAAATCAACCCAAATTAAATGAACAGAAAACCAAGAGTTGGTCAGAGGGTCACAAAACCAACCTGAACAGCGGGAACAATCTTATCACTCCTAATGCATCGTAAGATTACCAAACGTTGGAGATCCTTTACTTTTTCGTAAGGCGCAGGAAAATTAACTTCATGTGGATTTGGAACGTCATAAAAAATCTTCCATTTATCAACGTTATTCTGCACTGATGCCATAAAATCTTCTAAGCTGTAAGTAGAAAACTTCCATAATTAAGATGGAGAACCGTTTCTAAACTCAGCGTACCCTGTTAAATGGCTAGCTCGCACAATTTCCGACCAAGACTTATCTGTTAGCCATCCAGTTCCTGGGTTGGGATGTGGATTCTCCAATGCGACTCCTCCAGTCAATAAGAACGTAAAGACATCCTCGTCGATAAGGTGCTGCAATGAAAACACGTAATTCTCGGGCATAATCCTTAAGAAAAGCAAATACCTTAGAACGTAATATCCCAATGGTCAGAACGAAAGAAAATACCAACTTATCCTTTTCGAAGAGCGACCTGCAAATGTTCCTGTATATGCTATTGGTGAAATGATTGTTTAAAGATTCAATCCGTTTTTCTAAATTCGAAGTGTGTTCGCTGTTCATGATCGACTGATTGTACAAATTGATGAACCAGACTAAGGAGTACTGATACATGGGTTCTATATTTGCTAATTCAGTGATGCAGAAGAATAAAACTGACGAGTGCTTTGATACGGGCACGTATAAATTTCGAGCATAGTCAATTTCCTTCTCAGTCACAACTGCTATTTTCTGCTTGGCTTGGATGTCTTCGGAGAGGATTTTACTGGACGATAGAATTTTGATGGCCGTTTCATCCTCAAGGATGTTTCCTTCGGAAGTAGATAAAACTTCCAAAATTTTATCCTCTATTTCTTTCAAGGCCTTTTTGTTGTTCGCTCCTTCGACGATCATTCGGTTCTTTTTTTCCTCGAGCTCTGGCCGATCTTTAGCCACGACTATAGCTAGCAATTGGTCCTGCAAGCCTTGAGGAGTGATCATAAAATTCACCAAAGTTACTTTAACGGCAATTTCAGGCAAGTAATGAGGATTCCTCAGGCGAGTTGAGATGTAAAACCGAAAATCGAAAGAGTATTCCAAGACATTTTCACCCAGCTTCAAATACCAAACTCCTTGTTGCTTGTAAACGTTTTTGACCAGCACGGGCTCCAATACGGCATCGATTTCTTCGCCTATGTTCTCCAGCATTACCGGTGTGCCGAATTGGATAGCGTTTTCCATGACCCGGATGTAATTAGCGTCAGTTAATTTAATAATTTGGAGTTTATGTGATTTTTCCATGTTTTTCACCCATTTGTTCGCTTGGCCCTGAGGGTCGATCATTAAAGGCCACCTTCTGGCTTTGGTTGCTATTATGCCGTTTTCCACGCTGTAGTTATCGACAGGCAACCCTGCAATATTCCAAGCTCTAATGACGACTGGCTCACCTAAAGTGGTCACTAGTGAGAAATGCTCTTCACAGGGTATACCAATGTTCACGCAGAAGACATTCCATTCCTTCAGGACTCTATTCCTATAAAAAATGATAGATATGAAATACAGCAAACGAAATCTTTGGATACTTTTAGTCTCTATTATAAAATCTGGTCGATAGTGTCTATTTCACCTACACACATGAAAAGGCAGTTTTTACAATAGAAGTACACTTTCTAGGACTCTTCGTCTTTTAAATTCGATCTAGCAATATCTCAGACAAATCGGTCATCTACTTCTTACAGCTATAAACTTATCGAGACCTGACAAAACCTAAACCAAGCGAATTATTTTCAAAACAAATAAAAGATGTCAAGAGTAATAATTTGTGCGCAAAGATACCCAGAATTGAAAACTTTGAAAAGATAAGCAGATACCCGTAAAAATAAACATTTTGCAAGGCTATAGTTCATGTACATAAGAAATTATTGTTAGGATTAAAGTATTGAAATTTGTGGTTAAAAATACAGTCAATAAGCTATCTTATGTTGATAGTGATGACATCATAGACTGTAACACATCAAAATCTTGCTAAGATATTTGACAACCAAGATACTATATGTATGAAAGAAAATAGAATTTACCGATAATCCACAGTAAATGGTCCTAAGTAAGCCACTGTTCCAGAAGATAGAAGCACATCTCCAATCACATTTCCAAGAAGACCATGGAGATCTTTAGCAGTGTCCGACCATCTTTGCTTTTCGCCTCCCAAGCCGCCAATGAGCTTCTCAGCCCTGTCAAGTTTTTGCTCGCATAGATCAATCTGATCCTCAAGCTCCTTCTTTTTCTTCGTTTCTGAAGCAAACTCATCATTGAGGGCTTGCAGTTTATCTGTGATTTCCTGGAGTTGAGCTCTTTTCTCATTTAAAGCATCCATTTGAAGCGCGAGCTCGGCTTCGGCTTCGGCCAGCCTAGCCTTCTTGGGGGCGACAATCTTGATGACCCTATCATACACCTCCATCGCTCTGATCCATTTGCATAAGCCCTCGCAAGCGGTTGACACGTTTCGGATGTACTCAGGAAGGAATTCTCTATCTGGGAGATACCTAAGAGGTTAACCAAAAGTGCGTTCAACGATTTTTTACAGTACAAATTTTTTTATCTCAACTACCTGTCCCGGATTTTTTTCATGATTGGTGGAGGGATGTTGTCTTTATTGTACGTTTTCAAATTTTCTAAGAATTTCATATCACCCAGTAGTTTGAGCGATGGTCCCCAAAAGTCCTCTATCATCCTTCCAGTTCCTGGTTCGGGTTTCCTGTCTGGTTTTATGCCTCTCATTACGCATACCTACGAAAATTTGTACTTCACTTAGACACATGAATCGTTTAGTGATCCATGACTATTTAAAAGCTAATTTAAAAACGATCATTAACGTATTCGTATTATTTATTTAGGTATTAGTTGTACTTCAATAAAATACCTTTTTCACATTTTGCGACTGTAAATTGTTGTGTAGCAAATGCCTCTTGAAAACTTGAAAATGGTTGAGTTTGAAGATACATTTTCGAAGGATGAACTAATTAATTTTGCAGCGAATCGTTAGAGTAGACATTTCTTATCTGAATTGATTACATTTATTCTTGATAATAGTAGCAGATTTTTTCTGTCTATAACTGTTCCTTACACAAAAGTGAATCTTAGCCCGCTGCTTAGGCGTTAAACTGGCATTAAACTGTACTCATTTTAATCGGTTATTACAATCGTCAAACTTTTTTAGTGCATTTAATGATATAGTGGCTAAGGAAGAGCTAGGTTTCTGCTACGCTTATTACTTGTAAAAACAGCATACTGATGAATATATTCTGTAAAGTGCTAATTGAGGAATGCCGATTTCTCGGTTTCTCTTTATTGCACTTATAATATGGTAATATTGTATGGCAATATACAATATACAATCCTAAAATATTAGAATGTACACAAAAATATATATTAGAATCTATAACGCATCGACTGAAAATTCCATAAGGTAAACATTAAAACAACAAAGTTTTGGCAAAATTTAACTATACAGGGTGTTGCAGAATTAATTTCCAATACTTAACCCACCAGTTAAGAACGCCAATGTGACCACGACCTGGTATTTTCTAAGTAAAAATAAAAATGTTAAAAATTAAGCTAAATTGGCATAATTAAAATGATGCCGATAGACCATGCTGTGTTAAAGAATATTATGCAGACACAACAGCACCGTTATTGCTATAAAAATAACGGCATCACAATCAAACACGTCATTAGATCCTTCAAAACCTCGAGATTAAATTTTTTCATGAACGCAAAACCGTCCTTAACAAAGAGAATCAGACAAAAAACATAAACAACCATTGAAGTCAAATTTTATAGCTCCGCGTTTTTCGAATAATTTAAAACAGAACGTGACCTCGAAAAAAGATCGCTTTGTATTACTACCGTCGCAACAAAAACCATTAAATCTTTCATCGCAAACTAACGTCATCGGTATCTCTATAAAAATACCGGTTAGATCCGTCATCTTTATCTCTATAAAAATACCGGCATCACAATCAAAACAAAGCGTTAGATCCGTCATAATCACGAGATAAAATTATTTAACCAACATAAAACCATCCTAATAACATAAAGACAGAAAAAGAACATAAACAACCATTTAAGTAAAATTTTATTCGAGCGCGTTGTTTTTTGAACTGGATATCGAACGTGACCTTGAAAGAATATCGCTTTATATTACCTCCGCAAGAAAGGTGGTTACATCATACATTGCAAACTAAACAATAACTTATTTGTCGACATTCTTTATCGTTATAATTCGTTGGCTACTTAAAAATGATGGACTACAGTCAATTTCTATCACAATTAATAATTACAAATTTATGTTATTGCAACGACAGAAACGCATGCTTCGCATCTCTTACGTCTGTGGTTGTAAATTTATTGCGCTTTACGTTTTTTGATGAGCACCCGCTTTCTTTTTTATCACCTTGTTTACAATAAAATGATGGTTTTTCTTGTTTCGTGCTGAGTAAATTCAGATGATTTGCATATTAGTAAATATGTCCTTCTCTTGATAAAGAAAAGTTTAGATAACTTACGTAATAGTAAATAATTTATTAAAAACAATTTGAAATGAACGCAATTCGACCAAACATATGGCAGTTGTTTTTCTTCTCCTGTTGGGCTGTTAATTTTTTTTTCATCTTTATTTCTTTTCAGCGAGGTTTTTTTATTATTATTCCATCAGTTTCGAGTCCAAATGCTTTAAGCATAACAAGGAGGTGATTCTTTGAAATATCAGTAAAACTCTTCTGTATTCGGCCGACGACGTCATTAGGAATTTCAAAAGTGGTTCTTAACATGTACATGTAATTAATATTGCACTTCTTTGAGTTTTGTAACTTTATTTTGTAACAGGTTGTACAACGCTGAACAAGATCAGTATATATTTTACTTCAACATTTTTACTACAACAAATGTAAACACATTTTCTATATACAAAAAAAGCAAACAGTCAGTGAGTGACTCAATATAGAAAAACTGTTTAAGCGAAAATAAACTTGGTAAGATATTGAAAATCGAACCTAACGATTATTGCACCTGAAATAAGAGAAAAACAACAAGAGAGCGGAGAGGAGATGAAAACGCAGAAAAAGACAGGGAAAATATAAAAGTAGGCAATAAAGTAATATAACAGAGGAGTGCACAGATAAAAAAGGAGATAAAGAAATTTACAAAAAAATAATTAACAATCCAAAATAACTATGCAGAAAGTTGATATAAACACACAAAACCAATTGAAAATAGCAACTTCTACAAAAAAAACGGGTTGTTGGAAATTAGCTCAACGGAAGAGCAGATAATGGTAACCAACAAAAGAAAGGTTTCTTAAGTAAGATAAATTAAAATATATAAATAACTGATGATATAATTCCAAAATCCTCCAAGGGAAACTATGGAAAAGGAGATCAAAACAAAGGAATACGGAACAGTTTTGTAAATTAGATTCCAAACATTATTATTCGATGAGAGATTGTGACGGTGGAGCAAAGTTTCTAACACTCTTGCGAGAGCTGAATAAGTCCCAAAAATTTAATAGGCGTACAAAATAGACAATGGCTTTGTAGCTATTGAAGTTGTCTTCAATAGCTATGAAATCATATAAGAAGAAAAGTCTGAAAACTAGTAAAAGAAATGAAATGATATTAAGTGCAAATAATGGCAATTCGACAAATAAAGCTATTGAGAAAAAAGAATGGTAAATAGAATCTCAAGAAAGAATGCAAGTTATTTTTCTTCATCTTTTGCTCTAATGGCCATTTTTTGATTGTTTTAAAATGCTAATTAATTTCGCCCAACTTTTGTTAATACTAATTTTTCACATTCTAAATTTGTAAAATTTGTGCCATATTACACGATATCATGAACACATAATCTTGAGATTCGATTCGTTTTGCATATTATGTCTTAATATTAAACACAGCTTTCTTCGTGCTCTTTTTATTTTTACATTTTCAACTTTTCTATAGATTTTATTTAGTAAAGTTAAATTAACACTCTAAATAGAGAGAGAGAGAGGGAGCAGCTTAGTTGGACTGTAGCAATAAATAAATCGAGCTATTCCTGAATGCAAGGAACGAGCAGGATTTCATTGTAGAGAAAAATCAATATTTTCCTCTAAATTTGTGAAAGAATAATCCCTTTTAGATTTAAATGATTTTCTAGTACCCTTTTCTTCAAAGTTTAAGCTTTTAAACTTCAGATTTCATGACGTTTTATTTTGCAACTTTTTGATGTAAGATTGAAGAAATATATTTGACACTTTAAATTGTCATAGTATATTCTAGCACATTCTAGTTCTAAATTTCTTTTGTATCAACATTTCTAACTAAACATATGTAAATCATACTTACTGCTTCCAAGACTAGCTTTACAGCAGATGGAGGATTCTTCATGGACTTTACCACAGTGATATCAGCTGGCTTCAAAGTATCAAGAGCCTCCAGAGCAGCATTCAAAGCCGGTATAGCTTCAGCTAAATCCGACTCGCAATCATCTTTAATAGCTTGAGCAGCTGCAGCCGCCTCATTAGCCACAGCTTCATCTGCCGCTACAATCTTTAAACAAAATTAAGGCATGCAAACACATATTAAAGGCGCTTATCTAATTGAGACTACCAAAATTTTCAAATCTTAAAAACTTGCATTTACGTTTGCAATTTAATAACTCAGAATTCTAAGTTTACTCATACTCAGATTTCAATTTTGTAACCATATCTTCGTAAGCGTTTGTATTATAAAACAAGGTACGGAATGCTGCAAGTTTCTAACAAAATAACCTACCTCTTTCTTCGCTTCCACTATAACAGTATCCTGCTCAATTTTAATCATCAACTTTTCAGTCTTCGCAGAAGCTACAACCAATTTGGGTTGCAACAAATGCAGTTCTTCTTGCATCAATCCAATTTGGCCAGCGGCAAAATCTAGTTTATCCAGCCCAGTTATGTACCTATCTCGCTGCAAGGTAATTTGGTCGACTTTCATATAAAATAAATTGGTGAACGTCTGGATCAATTCCAAGTAAGAAGTCGGAGTCACATAAGTCCTGCGCTTCTGCTCCTCGTAGAACTGCTCTGACGCCTGCTGGATTGTCATGTGGAAATGCTGGCAGATCAAAACGCATTTTTCTATCATATCGGGAGTAAAATTTGTCTTCGACAAAAACATATAAGCGACCCGCTCCAAAGCATCATCAGGCCAAACGTGGAACCAGTCGATCGTGGAACAACTTATCAAAGACGGAAACATCCGACAACGAACTCTGAAGCTATCCCCAATAGGACTCATGCATAAAGCTATGCGAAGGTTATGTCTGATCCTCTCTATGTAAAAGGTGTACAAAGCCAACGGGGTCGTATCTATCTTTTTACCCTGAAAAAAGACAAAACACTAAATAGGCACTTCAGTAAAAGCTGAGTCTTACGGAATCTCTGGCTGCCGACTGCATTTTTTCTAGAATTTCCGCCTTTTCGTCCGGTTGGTACAGATTAGGCACGTCTCCTGTATTGATGACCATGTTGATGTCTTCGAGGAAGCCTTCATCTGCTATTTGGGTGTCCGCAAATAGAAAAACAATCGGCTTCCCTTCTATGCCGGCCTTCAGAAGCAATCTCTTCAGGTCATCCCTCCATTCTGTGATTCCGTAGTTCCTAGACAACTCGATTTCAAAAATATTGTACTCAGCCATAGACGTGGCTAATTTAACGGAGCTGTGCCTTCCAGAGCCTCCGATCCCCACAAGCATGGCATTGCCGTTCTCTTGGCTGATAATCCGAGAGACCCTCGAAATGTGCTCGATTGCGAATTTGAAGAGCACCAAGTTCATGGGTGATTTCGATAGCATATTGTAGTCATTCAGGTATGATACCATTTGCTCTACAAGCAGATCGAAGTCCGTTATTTCATCGTATATTTTTATTTCTGCGTCTGGTTCCATGTAGTTGCCGAAAATTAAACTTCTCATGTGCTCTGTATTTAGTTTTTCGTCGGGCCCTGTGATCGATTCCATGGCTTTTTCCATGTGCTGTCGTAGACCTTGATAGCAAGATCTTTTGACGATCTCGAAAAGAGAGTTTTTGTCTTCTTCGTCGATGAGGCGGTCATTGAAAACTCTATAACATTCATGAACCCATAGCCGGACTAATTTGTCTGGTTCTTGTAAGCGAGGAGCTGCAAAAATATATCTTGTTTGTATAGTCCGGCTGCATTTTGGTACTGCTTTTGGGTATTAGAAATAGCTCTCGCTCAATGAATTAGATTGTGATGATACTAACAATTTTTTAATTCATGAATGTTTATTAACCTTATTCTAATTAATGTCTTAACTATATGGAGCACTTTAGTAATTTTCAAACATTTAATCAAGAGAGGAGATAAAACGTTAAAGAATGATATTTCCATAAAAATTAAATAATATAGTTTTAGTCGAAAGCGAAAAGCGCTTGAAGGCATTACAGATTATTAGGTGACTTGTGTTCGTATCGAACATGTCAGTGAGCACCTAGTTAGAATTAGAAAAACAGGCTACTGACTATGGAAAACAGTTCAAAGTTCGTTTGGAGACTTGATGTGAGGTGTTCCTACAAAACGATCCCAATATAGCAAACAAATTTTTTATAGATATAGAACAGCTATTTAGATGGAGCAAGAATATAATAAGAGAAGGAAATAATAAAATTAAACCATGAGTTTTTGTGGAACTAATAAAGGCCATTCGAATAAGGGATAAAATGAAAAACAAAACATGCCGCAATTATCTCAACAAATATAAAAATAAGTAACTCAGATTCTATAAAAATCTAATTGTGGAATAGGACTAATAACTACAAACACGCGAGAAAACTAATATAAAAAATAACCAGTAAAGGTGAAAATAAAAAGGTTATCGCTGTTATCACACGTGTAGGAATAATATCGGATAAAAGGGACATTTCTGATAAGCTTAATGATTATTTCTCTAGGATACGTGGTGGCGACATCTTCAGTAAACCAATTAAATTCTAAAATGATTGTCGAAAATGATAAATCTACATTGCAAGTTTTAAAATTAAAGCAGCGCCTTTTATTTTTGAATGTGGGAACAGATGAAAGTCGGAGGGAGCTAGATATGGCGATTATAGTGGATGTTCCAAGCATTCGTACTTCAATTTGACGAATTTTGCTATTACAACATCGCTGGTATAGAAAAGTTCTTATTACATAACGATATTCATTTTTTATCATTTTTAAACTATGGCTTTGATACATCTAGATGCAAAAGTTTGTAAACTAAACTTTACATAATATATCTAGTTGAAATTGTATGTGTTCATACAAAGAATGAATACACTTAAATCATTTATGCATTTGTTTCAACTAGTGGAGCACAGGTGTCACTCCGCGCACTTTCGTACCAGCAAGTAATTCAAATTTTAACAAAAATAATGAAAAAGTTAACGAGATTAAACGCCAAACGAGACGGTATAAGCTACACTTTGACAAAAAAGATATATTGTTGTAAAAATTGATTTGTGCCAATGATAGTTTATTCAAATATTATAGATCGTATTCCAATTTATGCCATCACCAAACTGAGAGAATTGTTAATTTGATTTAAAAAACAGGCGATAAACTATGAAAATCTGTTCAACGATTTTTTAATTGAAGAGTTATTATGATTTGTACCTAGAGTAAGATACCAATATAACAATATAGTGACATTTCCAACAATATACGTTGCTGACAGGGTGATGCTAAAAGAGCCCGTCAGGAGGTCCTTGGCTTCACGAAGCGAGGCCCAACATCTTTGAGGGAATAGTAAAACTTAGTTCAGTACCATACAAGATTAGAAAGGGACTTCTCATGGCTCTAGCTCTACCATCTGCACATAAGCCACTCATAAGGGTTAGCAGAAATAGGGAGTACTTAACAATTAATTCCAGACATCAAATACCAAATTATAAACAAATTACAAAAGAAATAAGTCAGGATGTCGAGTCGGTGTCAGCATGTGAATCATTCCGCGGCCTCCTAGCCTGAGGTTTGGTCCTTTTTAGTAGTAATGCCAGTTTCTAGAAGTGATCTGGGGAATCACACTTCTCTTGACCATACGTCAAAGAAACCTTTACATGATTTCCCATCAACCCCCAAGAAAATTATGGAAATAAATTTTAAGGAAGCAGCGTATAAAACTAATCCTAAAATATTAGAATGTACACAAAAATATATTTTAGAATCTATAACGCATCGACTGAAAATTTCATAAGATAAGAATTAAAACAACAAATTTTTGGCAAAATTTAACTATACAGGGTGTTGCAGAATTAATTTCCAATACTTAACCCATATATTAAAAAAGCCAATGTGACCACGACCTGATATTTTCTAAGTGCAAATAAAAATGTTGAAAATTTGGCTAATTTGTGACTCCTTGCATAACTGAAACGATGCCGCTAGACCATGCTGGGTTAAACAATATTATGCAGACACAACGGCACCGTTATTGCTATAAAAATATCGGCACCACAATCAAACACGTCGTTAGATCCTTGAAAACCTCGAGATTATATTTTTTCATGAACGCAAAACATGAACGTTCATGAACATAAACAACCATTGAAGTCAAATTTTATAGCTCCGCGAATCATTTAAAACAGAACGTGACTTCGAAAAAAGATCGGTTTGTATTACTATCTTCTGCCGCAAGAAAGATGATTACATCGCAAACTAACGTCACCTTTATCTCTATAAAAATACCGGCATCACAATCAAAACAAAGCGTTAGATCCCTCATAATCACGAGATAAAATTATTCCATGAACACAAAACCTCCATAATACCATAAAGACAAAAAAAGGAATATAAACAATAATTTAAGTAAAATTTTATTCAAGCGGTTTTTTTTTGAACTGGAGATCGAACGTGACCTCGAAAGAATATCGCTTTATATTACCCCCGCAAACTGAACAAAAACTTAACTGTCGACATTCTTTATTGTTAAAATTCGATTGCTACTTAAAAACGACGGACTACAGTTAATTTCTATCACAATTAATAGTACTTATTATACGTAAAATGCAGAAATTGTTAAATATCGAAGTATGTAAATATCTTATTAGCTGACGTTGAATTTAACGTTTTGCATCAAATAAAAAAATCTAGAAAAACATGCACCGCTTCTCTTACGTCAGTGGTTGTAAATTTATTGCGCTTTACATTATTGATGAGCATCCGCTTTCATTTTTATCACCTTGTTTACAATAAAATGATGGCTTTCTTGTTTCGTGGTTAGTACGTTCAGATAATTTGCATATTAGTAAATATGTCTTTTTTTGAATATGGCATAATTAGGTAACTTACGTAATAGTAAATAATGTATTAAAAACAAACTGAAATGTACGATCAAACATATGGCGCTTGTTTTTCCTCTCCGGTTGAAATATATTGGGCTGTTAAGTTTTTTCGCTCGTCGTTATTATTTTTCAACGAGGGTTTTTTATTATTATGTCATCAGTTTCGAGTCCAGATGCTTTAAGCGTAAACAAGAAGGTGATTCTATGAAATACCGATAAAATTCTTCTGTGCTCGACCGACGACGTCATAAAGAATTCCAACAGTGCTTCTTAACATGTACATGTAATTAATATCTAGTTACTT
Organism: Helochares maculicollis; assembly: GCA_033557835.1. Taxonomy (NCBI): domain Eukaryota; kingdom Metazoa; phylum Arthropoda; class Insecta; order Coleoptera; family Hydrophilidae; genus Helochares; species Helochares maculicollis. The sequence continues at coordinate 28,683 of JAWQRO010000312.1, forward strand.
ATTATGCCCCAAAATGCAAACAAAAACCTATCGCTTATTATTTCTTATATCTATCTCCCCTTTAAGTTTTGCAACTTAATTTTGAAATAGGCTGTATTTAGCGACATAGTTTTCTTCATTATCAATATAATTATACCAACGTTTCTCTAACATTTCGATGTATTCTTATAAAAAGGTTTTACTTTGGTCTCCTTTGTTTCAGCGATCCTCTTTTCAATAGAACCAAATCTCTTTCCGGAAAGCATACTTTCAAATCTGCAAATAGCTGAAAAACGCTGAGTGCTAAATCTGGCGAATACCGCGGGTGCGGAAGCAACTCGAAGTGTATTTCATGCTATTTGACCATGTTAGCCAACGAGTTGTGACACGGTACTTACATTTTGCGACAGAGCAATAGTTTCTTCTTCATTTGGAGCAGTTTTTTCGTGATTTCCAAATGCTCCAGTTGAGAGATGAGGCGATTGATATTTATCATATGGCCTTTTTCAAGGTAGTCGACGAACAAAATTTTACGTGCTTGCCAAAATACAGTAGTTAAAAGTTACTCGTCACTGTTTAATTTTAACATATATGAATAGTGCGTCCACATGGAACTAGGACTGTAAGGCAACTACTACAAGAAATTCTAGTCCTGTATTGTTAAAATATTTAGTGGTGACTTTCACGGCATTGGTCAGTGTATCATTTGGTAATGACTACCTTCTATGTACCCAAAACTGCATTTTCTAACAGTTATAAGTGTATCCTTATCTTCAAAGACTGAAGTTTCTTTACAAACAAAAATGTTAGAAAGTTGACAAACCTTTGTAGTCTTCCAGTCTTTTCAGCATCTTCTAAAGTATAATATCCCCATTGAAATACTACCTGAATATAGTCCTACGTTATGGACAAACATTACTTAGTGCAGAAGTAATTTCTTCTAACATTAGCCTAAATTAAAACAATGGGCGAAGTTATATTGCAAAACTACCCGTATATCTTATACCCTTTTGATGGCTTCGAAGTCATAGATATTCTTTTACACTCTCATCACTAATAACCAACTTAGCCGACAGTCTTACATTGCTTACATTGTAAACATATGATCTGATATGTGTCGCAATACACTCAGCCATCAAAAAACGAACCATACCTCTTTCTTCTTCTCTCCGGATCAATAAAGAAGCAACTGTGAAAACCTACGCGTTTTCATTGTACATTTTCTCTACCTTACAAATGACAATATTGATAGATAGCAAAAGTGGTGACAACTTTTTCAAGGAAATTTTGATAATGGATGTTTATATAGCTATAGTCTTCAAATTGCTAAAATGGTTTTCAAATGAATATTTAAAATAATACTCACGGGGAACCAAAAGACAACCTCGAATAACCCTAGCAAAGTCTCTCAAGGAAAAGGTATAGTGAGACTTAGAGGGAGTGGGAAGAAAAGTGTCCATTGCAGACTTGTAGACTTCCATGGTACCTGCCACTAACATCTTGCCAAAGTTAGAAATTCTCTCTTCATAACCCTTAGCAAAGTGCCAGTCACATATCGAGGTAAATATCTTGGACATTGTAGCATCGTCGAACGAGTCCAGTCCCAATACAAAATTGTGTCTTAGAAACCGACCTAGAAGATAACCAATGTACTTCATAGAAACAACAGCTCAAAGAGTCAGTCACGATAAAAAAACTAAATATAGGTTTGGTCTGAAGTGAAACGAATACAAAATTTACCCGTAATCATATTGGCTCCTCCTCCAGGCTTGCCCATGGCCCCAACAAACAAAATATCAACCAGCTGAAGCACGCTAGTATCCTTATCAAACCAATATCCATGATCGATCCACTGCCTGAGCAATTCAATGGGTGGCTGAGCTCCCCACGCTTCCTTCTGAGGCATCCCCAGATCATCCACAAACAAGACGCATTGCTTACCCATAGAAGGACCATAAACTCCTCTTCTTCTCTTATCCAGTTTAGACATGATGATTTCTTGGGTCAAAATCGAGGTCGTCCTCGCGCTAAAATTAACAACGTTGGCTAAAAATTTCTCTTTGGGCAAAGAAATCACATAATCCAAGACTATGCAGGACTTTCCGGTCCCCGTAGGCCCAGTGAACAGAATAGGAATGTTGTTACTTAAGCAGAGCTTCAAGAAATACAATTGGCAACACGAATCATTGGTCGGTATAATAATCTCACTCATCTGAAAACAAAATGTCAGGATGAGAAGAACAAGCCTATTGGGATTACCTTGGCGTTGGCCGGAATTTGCTGCATTTTGTCGATGGTGTCGATCCAATTTATCCAAGTCCCGTTGTTCTTTTTGTCGTAGATGAAATCGAAGCAGATCCCTCTATCGGGAAACAGCTGCTGCTTTGTCAGCTTGTAAGTTTTTGGCTTTGGATGGTCTTTATCTTCTCCATTGACAAGTTTCCGGAAGAAAGGATCGAATGAGATTCGGCCTTCCGCTGTTAGAATCGAGCCCAAGCCCCAAAGTAAACAGAACACGCAAATACACTGCAGCCAAACCGTGCTAACCTGCGTTTCTTCCTTCAACTGGCATGTCAGTAATCGAGTGAATGAGAAGAAAAGGTGAATATCGGATGTTTCAGTGAACTGCTCGCAGAAATACTTGATTTGCCTCAAGCAAGGCGGGACGAGCCACTCGATTATCTCCAGGACGATTTCGACTTGCTCTGCTAACAACGATTTCTCCAGACTGGTAGCGTAGGACTTCAACAGCGGCTCCCAGCCAAGCTGTGATGGTTCCATGTATATCATTCCGCACCTGGAAACCGTAGCTGGCGATGCCTGCTCCAAATCGGCAGGTTCGAAAATCAAGTTCATTTTAGCGGACATGATGATGATCTCCCCGGACATGAGGCAGAGTTTCTTGTTATCATCCAGGACGGTGTTCATGTTTTCAATCCAGACTGCATCAACTGGTCCATCGAACATTAACCACTTCCTATCGGGTGTCTGAGAGGTCGCAAATTCCCTGAAGGTTGTCGCAAGAACCCCATCGGACCATTCATGAGAAGCTGGATCGAATTGCCCATAGAGTTGGCCTAGTGTAATGGCTTTCGGGTTAATTATTCGGTAGACAACTCGAAACTCTTTGAGCTTTGCATTCTTATCTTGCCCTAGCAATGCAAGGGCTTCTGCCAACGATTGGTAAGCACAAGTTTTTCCACCCATCGGTTCGCCAACGATCATTAGACCATGCCTTACTAATATCATCTCGTATATTTGCATTGCTTTTTCTACAAACCAGGGAGTCCCTTGTAAATTTTTGTTTTTCAAATCGGTTTTTAGGCATTCTATAAGTTCCGTGCGATCAAAATTGGGGACTTCTGTGCCGGGAAACAGGTCAGAAAATATGCCCTCGAAGAGAGGAACGTCCTGGTTATAACAGGGAACACAATAATAATTTTTGGCTGTTTAAAAATTAATTACAATTTCATTTCGAAATCTTGATACGAACCTGAGCTAAAAATTTCGGCAAGTTGACATCAATAATTGCCCGCAAGACCAGCTTGTCTTCAGTAAATCCAGGATAGGCTCTTTTTAAAGCACCGGCTGCCAATAGGACAGATTTTACTGCTCGCATTCCATAGTCGTAATGGTGTTGCGAGGAGAGTTGCTCTGAGCATAGTTTGTAAGTGTGTACGATTTTCTGAGCCAAGCTGCTGGCATCAGAAAATCCATAGGAATACAAGGAAATTTCTCCAATCATTGCGTAATCTGGCACCATCATAGCTACGGTTCGGAACAGCACTTTTAAATTGTCTGGTAATTCTTGCCTCCCGGCGTACCTATGAATTAGGGACATTATTACTATTTGAAAGCCTTGACACAAGTACTGACCTCTTACTGATAATATACAATGGTCAACAATTCACTTTGTTGATATTTATATATAAGACAATAATTGGACCACGATCTACTATTTTCTATCTTTAAATCGCAACATTAAGAATTTGGTTAATTTGAGACTCTCGGAAATTTCGAAATGACGCCGATGATGAGCCACAAAGAACATTTTGTAAACATAATAATGCTATTACTTTTATAAAAATATTCCTATCGCAATCAAAACATGATGTTAGATTCATCAAAGTCTGACAAATAAATTTTTTCAGGAACAGAAAGCTTTCCTTATGAAATAAAAACAGAAACACGATCATGAACAACTATTGAAGTCAAATTTAATTAAATTTTAATATATTAACTTTATATTACCATCTTCCGCCTCAAAAATGATGATTACAGAAAGGAAAATGCAGCAGAAATTAGATCGAAATTTAATCGAGTTAAAACAGTTTCTAAGTTTTGAAATTTTCCCATAAAGCATTCACAAATTAATTTAACAAATGAAATATTTTTAAACAATTCAAATTAAAAATATTTTCGTTCGAAAAATAAGTCAATTTAATTGTTGGAAGCTAAAACAAGCTGATAATACCTGAGGTAAGGTAGGTTAATATAAATTTTCATGTCAATAAGACGCATTTACGTTTACGCCTGTTAGGAAAGCTTACATATTAAAGTATAATTTTAAATACAGTATAGAAACCAACATGAAAATTTATATTTTTTTCTCTTCAAGAGTTTTATTCTAGTTAAAAACTAACGATTTTAATTTTTTTTATACATCTTTTAATAAACTATTTCAAAGTATATTTTATGATATTAATACATGTTATGCCAAAAGTCTTCTATTAAGAACAAGAAGTTAAAATATTTCTTAGTAGTTTTTAATGTTTAAAGCATTTGGAAATTGCATTTACATAAATTCGTGTAAAAAAATTAAAAATTGGCAAGCTAGGTCTCACTTCTGGATGTCTAATTTATCTAAAATTCCTTGTAATACAAAGTGTTTCACTTTTTAGTGTGTAATTTCTATTTTGATAAGAGAGCACTTTTGACGGTCATTCATATTACAAAAGTTGAAATACTTGGTATAAGGTAAAGGATTGTGAAAACTGTGAACTACAATTTCAATAATTTTCAAATACGTGATTTGATTTCTTCAACCTAATTGTTACTAAATATTATCTAATTATAATTTCTGATTCTTTTCTTAAAATCTTAAAATAGCTTACCCAGGATTCATGGTGATAAAAACAGTACAAGTGGGGTCCAAAATTAACTCTGTACCTTCAAAAATGAACTTGGTGAGCTTAGCAGCCACTGCCATTTGTATACTCAATATTTGTTGAGCAACAACAGACAGAACTTCCAGCTCGATCCGATTGAACTCGTCAAAGCAAGCCCATGCTCCAGATTGAGCCAACCCCTAAAAATTAACCCAAAGGACAAGTAAATAGAAAAACTATCTCTCATATCACTTCATGAAAACCAAATTCAAACTTCACAAATGCTTTGCTCACATTTGTAAGCTCTTTTAATAAAGATAATTTTTAATCAGATTGAAAGTGTCTACTCTAAAATATGTAAGAATGAAATACGGACTATAAAAGAAAAAAATCACATTAAATTCTGTAGAATGTTAGAAAATGCTTCATTCAAAGTATGCTCCATCACATTTTATACATTTAAGTGATAATCAGATGAGGCCAAGTCTGGTAAGAAAACCACCTGAAGTAGAACTTCCCAGCTTAGTGCTTCCAATCTGTGGCTGACACTTTTGTCTGTTTTGATAGAGCATTGTCATGAAGAAAAATTACTTTATGTTGTCTCTTTCGATTTTCTAGCCTTTTAAGCAGCGAATGGTTCAAAATGGTTAAATTTTGTTGGTAATATTTAGTATTAACCGTTTCCTCAGGTTTTAAGAGCTCATAACAGACCACGATTCTCTAGTCCCACCCCTCACCGAGCATCTTCTTTCTGTCTAAGCGGTTCGGTCTTCCCGTCAACCCTTGGGAATCTCAAAATAAATGCACTTCTTTTCCCATGTTACTATACGATGAAGAAACGTATTCTTTTTGACTAACCGAGGAAAATTTCACAAGTGTTTTGTCGCTTTTCCATTTGTCTGCCATTCAACTCATGTGATACCGATGTTCTGAGTTTTTCCCGCATCTAGAAGGCAATAACAGTTTGTTGAGTAACTCCTAGTTGCAGCGGGAATTGATTTTGCGTCTGCAAATCATCTTCGTCCAACAATATAAGTAATCAATGTTTCAGAAGCAGATTTCTTCAAAAAAAAAATAAATAATGCTGCCCGCGGATGTTTTTTGTTCGGTATAAATTTTGACCTATTGAACACAACGATACAACAATGGAAACACTTTTTTAGTCTATCACTAGTGCGCGTCTGAAACTTTTTAATGACACGAGAAAATGGCGCTGTGTATAGTCATTACAGCAGAAACTGCATTGGAGCACAATCTGTTGTCTCCAGTCTGCATTTCTTGTACACCTGGTATTTATTACATAAATAATGCTGACCAGCCTAGTCCCATAAGGACTCTTCCAAAATGTTTAAACAATCACTAACTAGTTTTATTAAAACTGATTGTCTCTCCCGTTTCTACATCAAAGGACTTTTTTAAAGATGTTTTCAGGATAAAATATTAAAATTTATACAGGCCCATGTAGCTCGATAGCATGCTTCCGAAGTTTTAGAAAAAATTATTTGAATGTTTCTGTTTGGATTGAGTATTTCTTCCGTATGTGACATTAGTCCAGCTCTTACCTTAAAGAATTTCCCTAAGGCTTTATAATCCAATCCATCAGAGCAATTGAACACCACGCACTTTTTCCCAACTGCTTTAGCTAAATCTTTGCAAGTCTCAGTTTTTCCCGTGCCAGCTGGCCCTTCAGGTGCACCTCCAAGATTCAGTTTCAAAGCACCCATCAACGTTCTGAAATTTAGAAACAAACAGGAATTCAATTTGCAAAATGGCAATAGACCGAAAAGCCGCAAAACCCATTATTTCTTTTCATACCTGTAACACCTATCAGTCAAAGGAGTAGCCACCAGCCGACCGAAATTCCCAAGGTACTCAAACCCATACATAACATCTGTTGTTATCATAGAAACTGTCACCAAACTGTATTTCGAGTAATATCTGAGCTGCGAAATCCAGTTAAAGTCAGCTATCGACATGACTTTCAGATCTCGAAGTAGCTTGACAATGTCTCGGCCATGCACATCGATTACAATCAAAGCCTCCACAGTCGTTTGGTTGCCTGGATCTAACTTTCCTTGAACCAACTTGACTGATTCTTCAATTTGTTCGGAGCACCTCTGAACCTGATCATCTAAGGTTCTATCGCATATCGCTTGAGTGACTTCGGCTGTCCACTGGATTGTGTTGACGACTTGCACTACCTAAAATAACTCGAATTAGTTCAGGTCATGAAATATTGAATTAATACCTGTCCAGGCCAGTTTAGAATCCATTCGGCACGATATGAGCTAGCGTAGGCACTAATAGAGTCTTGGATAATGTCTTTCATTGATTGTATCATTAAATGCTCAACTTTTTGCAGCCATTTCTCCACCATTCCTTTTGCTTCGGCCGGAACAATACGGCCGCTCAACGGTACGTTTTCTTTTTCAGCGCTTATCATCCCAACTATTTCCTCATCAAGCGTGAAGTCCAATAAGTAAATTCCCTCAAAGCATTTCTTCAGGTGAGGTTGGACTCTAAGCGGATCTTTAGTTTCAGAAAGGATCTCCAGGAGTTCATCGTTGGACAAGAAGAAAAATCTGGGGAAGAAGAGACGCTTCTTCTCCAGGTAGTCGTTGAGACCTTTCTGGATCTCATCCAGTAACTGGTTGCATTCTTTCAAGACACCAAGCATGTTATGGTAGTCGGTTGCTTGGATGACTCGGGTATCCTCGATGGTGTTGGCCTGGATTGCTCTCCAGTATTTATCGACAGTCTTGAAATGCCTGGATTCCGTAGGCATTTGCCTCATGATGTCTTCTGAGCTGAAGATGGGTTCCAGATACATCCACGTGGCTTGGCACTAAAATTGATCAAATGTAGGTATCAATTTATTCCGTGTTGCAGATTTTTTTACAGTTCTAAATTATTACTACTGAAAATCTATACATACCGCCAGCCACTGTTCTAAAATATCCTGCATATTAATTAGCTTTTCTTCCCAAGCAACCATTTCAGTTTCAAAGGCTTTAACATATGGGGAACCTCTCATCGTTTGGGCCTTCAATATGTGATCATCTAACATTACTTGAATGTCATCAAGGGCCGATAGTATGTGAACTCCTGTGTCTCTGTTAGGTAGTGTAAATTACAGAATAATGCACAGGCGACATGTTATTGTTATGGTTAAGTCAATGCTTACCTGTATGGAATGCATTCGAATCTGACATCGACCCATTCTTCTTTCATCTTCTTGAGATTCTTTTCTAGAGCGTATTCTTTTGTGGCATTTCCACTTATTTCTTCTAATTGAGCAGCATACTTTGGCAGGCCTGCTTCTATCATATATTGCAAGCTTGTTTCGTCCGTTAGTTGCAAGTCCATGCCAACTACTTCGCTTATCTACAACACAAGAAAGCTTTCTCAAAATAAAGTTTTAGACTATGAATACTTCGTTGAAAATTTAAAAGCTTAAAATTGCACAATTAGCAGCAACAAGCAAAATTTATTTAGGCTCTTTATAGCGATTTAACTTCAAAGTTACAAAAATATGTAATTTGTTTTTATGCAAATTCGTTTAAAGTTTGGAAAACAAGCAATAAAAAAACTGGTAATTTGTCACTCGTAGATAATTGACAATAGCATTATCTCATTTATTCACATGCTATTTTGACCTAAGTGGTACTTTTGGATGACATGTTTGAAATTCAATTTCTTTCTTTAACGTTAGCACCAAACAATATCAGTCGAATTGCTAAGCCTAAAGAGTATTAGAAAATAACTATGCATCTTTAGAGCATTCTATTTAAGATGAGTGAGAGCATGTAAAACCAAGACTGTTGATGTACTGCTTATGAATGTAAGAAGAATCTAATACTCTAAATGAACAAATTACGATTTCGTCTTCAAAGTCCAAATTTATTTTCAGGTATTTCCTTAGACATTATTTCAAGAGTTTCAAATTTGCATAGTTAGAGAAACTTGATGTCTTTAATTTATCTGTACGTTTCTTAGAAATTGTTTTTGCCTGGTTTTGCAGTAAATTATAAATTTTTTAGAAAATTAATAAATTGCAACATAGGCACAAAAATATGTGTACATTTTTACATAAATATTAATTAAGGGCAGCTATCTCTGTTTAATATGTGTATGGCAGATTGCTTACTCATAGTTTCATTCATTTTTACATTCCCATATACTAGACGAAGTATAGTAAAGTGTACAATAAAGGGTGTAGTTCTGTCATTTTTCTAACTGACAACAAGAGCATTTTCTGCTGTTTTTTTACATTCCCGTATACTATTGGGATCATGAAAAAATTCGATCTCGAAATTTTGACGAATCTCCACGTTTTGAGTGCCCCTGAATCCATTTTGACCATTTTGGCATGTTGTCTATACGTGTGTGTGTGTGTGTGTGTGTGTGTGTGTGTAAACACGGTAGCGGTCGGACCGTATGAGCTGGAGCGATGAAATTTGGCATAAGGCCATTATCGCAAAAACTTAGATCTGTATCAACCTTTGAAGCATGTAGGACCACCGGAAGTAGTCGTTTACCTACACAGTTTTGAAAATTTTACAAGTAAAATAGTCTTTAAAATTAAGCTATCCAATTGAAATTTCGTACACATCTTAAATATCGCAAAAGAGTGACAGATACAAATTTTCAACATGATCGGAGCGCCGGAAGTGGTATTTTTATAATTTTGAAATTTCCATTTTTTTAGTTATGAATTTATGTTCTCAAATGGACCCTTCCTTTAGTTACAAAAATGTTACAAAAATGCTAAACATCGAAAATATAGCAATAACAAACAGTTTCGTGTAAATTGGAAAACCGGAAGTGGGACTTTACCGTCATAAATTTCATTTTTTAGTTATGAATTTATATTCTAAAATTGGATCCTTCTTTTAGTCATGAATTCACATTTTAAAATTCAAGCCTTTGCAAAGGATTTTTACAAGCGTTCCATGTTGCAGACTAGTGAATAGTATATATATTTTTTACACACAAAATTTTGGACAGTACATAAAGGAATATTAAAAATATTCCGATGATATATATATGTACTAAAAAAGAATTGAATATACATTATGAATATATTAATGTGTTGAAAATAGACATTGAAGTCTATGTAAATTATGAATATTAAAACTTTTGCTTTTAGTTTTGAAACTCATGTAAGTGTTTGTAGTTTTATTATTATTAATGGCAGGTACTTTATATCGTACATATATTTATATGGAAATGTTGAGTGGAGGCACTCCAGATTGTTTGATTAGTTGGTGCAATTTGCTATTCATTCCGTATTGGAATACTGAGTATTGTTCAAACCGTTAAATGAGAAATCAAAGTATTGATGTCATAATTCTAAGTTTAAAAATGCACTTTAATCAGCAAAAATGGAAAGACTGAGAATCGGTGGAGATTTTTATTTCAATCAAGTTTGTCTGTATAGTGTGCAAATATAAAAATTCTCTACAAAGAATCTGTGTAGTAAAAAATAAACACTTTGCTTTTGAAATGAAGTCTCAAAGTAAATAAATAAATCTTAGCAGGTCTACCGAAGACAGCACTATACAGACAGTTTATTAATATTTTTATCTATTGGAATCTAACACAAGCTTAAATATAAATGTTCATCCCATTAGAGAGCATGGAACTTACAATGAGCAATTTGTTATTATTAATCTCTGGATTTTGCAAGCAGTGCGATTTTGTTCAGTTAACGTCTTTAACCTTTCGTAAATAAACCACATTGAATTATCACATATTGAAAGAACTACGTCCATACATTCAAACAAGCAAAAACAAAAATTTAGAAGGTGAATATAATTGTAGTCTTATATAAAAGACTCACCCACTGCCAATGTCGTTCCCTAAGTCCCTTATTACAAATAGCCTGCAGTACTGGCATGAACTGCCGGAACTTCTCAACCTTCGCCCTGACCATATCAGCTATTCGCTTTGCTCCAGGATTATCATGGAAAGTCTTCGACAACTTGTATAAAGTCCTCCACATATTTTCCACTTCATCTTTAACTGCATCAGCGTCCAAATCCTTAAATGGCCCATAAAACCTGAAACAGTTTAAAATCGATAGAGTTTCTTCTCAGGAAAGCTCAGCTAGCCACGATGTCGACCATATTAAACTAAACATACCAAATGTCATATTTTTGATGGAACGCCAAACTAGTATGCCAAAGTCGGTCGTAAGGCTCAAGAGTTTGTATCATTTGCTGCAGAATGAGGAATGGCGATGGATCAAAGTCTAAGAGTTGCTCTTCTTCATTGATCTTCTCCGCTTCTTCTTTGTCTTGCTGCAGCTTTTCATTGAGACTTTCAGCAACTTCTACGCTTTCTAACATCTCATCCATGGTTAGCAAGGGTGGATCCTTCTTTTTAAATGCTATCACCAGCTTGGAATGCTTGATCAATTTAGCGTCGAATGCCTGTCGCTTATACTTCAAGGCATTTTCGGCCTGGTCTCGCTTCATGTTCAAACGCTGGATGGCTAAGTCGATGACGACTTCCATATCTTTGGGCCACATGAACGTCCTGGAGTTTAGAGTGATGTCATCGGCTGAAATGAAGAGCCCAGAACGATAGTAGAAATCATTCAGAAAACATTAAGCTAAACATTGCTTACGAATGAAATGTGCTCTGTCTATGAGGAACAGAACGTTTTCAGCGGTCTGCCGAATTTTTTCCCTCATGTTGTACATGGTCGTATCACGGCATTCCATGACGTAATTCCACAACTCAACCAGCTCTTGGACTGTGTCAGGCGATTCGCTTACTTTAGCCGACATTTCATCAAAAGCGTCACAAATCCTTCAAGCAATATGACTATTAAAATCACATACAGATTATATAGGAAATATTCGTAAACATTTCGGCTAAGCCCCTTATCAAAAATATCACTAATGCTTACTCTCGATTGTGGTTGTGGTTCCTCTCAAGATAGAAATTTAAAATGTGCATTTTAACATCATCTATTAATTTATACAAGAAGTCGTTCAGTTCCCCGCATTCCAGGCTAATGAAATTCAATGGAATAGACCGTCTTATGAATATTATTTCGTTTTTGATCTCGTCGTATTTTTCAAGTCGTTTAGCTACATCTTTTAGGAACGGAGGAGGATCTTGCTCCATAAACTCCAGCATTTCGGCTTCTGCTTGGCCGTTTAGTATGTAATAGTATTTTTCATACATCACGAGATATAAGTCAGGACCAACAAAGTTCATATTGAACGCACTTAGGGCTGTTTGAACAAGTTCGAATACTTCAATCTCATCCTCAGAGACGCTATGCAAAAATCTCTCCCTTTTTGCAAATTCTAAGATGACAATTTTGGTGGTAGTTACATAAACAATAAGATATTTGAATATGATAAAAGGACGTATTATATTCAAAAGTGCTGAGCTTCGTACTTAAGAGGTAGTAGACTAGATTTAACAAGTAAATAAATTTTAAATACAATTAGTTGTGATTGAGAACGCCTTTTAGTATCCTCACTGAACATATCATTTAGACAATGCCATCCAAAACAAATTGTTACGTTACATCAATACTCGTACTTGCATATAAGTTGCTAACAATTGTCAAAAAGGGCACAAAACTATTGAAAATTGTTGAGATTAATGCTTTGATGACTTTCTCTTCATCAAGTTCATTGCTTTCTATAAACATTTGCTTTAGTCTAGTTGAGTTGTTAAGAAGTGTTTCACTGTGCAATATTCCAACTAACGGCTTTGACTTAATAACTTAAGTACAAGTTTCTATTATCCTAGTGAAAAATGTGATACAAACAACCAACAGAAGAACATATTAAGTCATTGCATGCTATTGCATTTTGAATCAAATTTTAATGCAATGGTTGCAGCAAAAAAGTTGTGATATGTATGAAGATGCACTGAAGATCAACAAGTGCCAACGAAAATTCAAACTGGACTTTGAAATAATACCTGAGTTTATTCCCTAATCTCTTTATTTCTTCCTATAAAGCTAAAATATACAACATATTCAAGACAATTTTAATTGCAGAGCTATGGTTGAGATAATAATAGTTTCAATCGAAATAATCAATAGTACTGATTTACAAATACAGTGAGTATCACCTGAGAAGTTGAAAAGCTTTATAAGTGGTACAATTCACAAAAACAATTTTGTTTATTTATGTCCGACTATGTTTTGGTAACTCAAACATACAACCTATAAAAAAGGGCCAGAATAAAGTGTTAAAATGCTCCTTTACGCATTTCAATCAATGATCTTCAATAAAGGATTTAAAAATTAGAGTTCTAAGTGATTCAGTGAAAAATATCTTCCATGACCTAAATTTCTGGTTAGAATGTAAAGCAGAGAACAAATTATTTGGTTTGTAGGACTAATTTTAATTGTATTGAGTCTAGATCTGTAAACTTAATTTAAAAAAATCTGGAGCGTCTCCACTCAACATTCCTGTATAAATATATGTACAACATAAAAGTACCTGCCATTAATAATAATACAAACAGTTACATGAGTTTCAAAGCTAAAAGTAAAAGTATTAATATTCATAATTTACATATACTTCAATATTTATTTTCAACACATTAATATATTCATAAGAAATATTCAATTCTTTTTCAGTACATATATATCAACGGAATATTTTTAATATTCCTTTATGTACTGTACAATACTTTGTGTGTACAAAATATATATACTATTCACTAGTCTGCACTATGGAACGCTTGTAAAAAACATTTAAATAACGAATAATTACAACTTATGCAAGCTATTGCAAAGCTACTTAAATTTTATTTATATCCTTCTTGAGCAATTTGAAAATGTACTATGCACTTTTTAAAGCAAAATAAAAAGTATAATAGTTATGATTGATGAATTAAAATACACATTAGACTATTATAATGGTATTTTAAATATGCCTGCTGTTCTATTTGCGTAAGCAGATCTGCTGTATTTTTAAAATATATTTTTATTGGATTTTTATGAGATACCTAAGTTTTTCTTTTTATTTAAACAGCAAAAAAATATTTTCAAATTGTGTTAGCTATTACAGAAAGTTTCTTAAGCTTATATTAAATAAATATATTTAAAGTGTAATAGATATTTTTTATTCCTTTATGTACTGTACAATACTTTGTGTGTAAAAAATATATATACTATTCACTAATCTGCACTATGGAACGCTAGTAAAAACTCTTTGTGAAGACTTGAATTTTAAAATGTGATTTTATAACTAAAGAAAGGGTCCAATTTTAGAACATAAATTCATAACTAAAAAATTAAATTTATGGCGGTGAAGTCTCACTTCTCATTTTCAAATTTACAAGGAACTATTTGCTATATTTTACATGCTAAACATTTTTGTAGTTTTTTTATTCCAAAACCTACTAAAATTGGAATTTTCAAAATTATAAAAATAGCTCTTCCGGTGCTCTGATCATATTGAAAATTTGTATTTGTCAGGTTTTTGCAATATTTAAGATGTGTACTAAATTTTATTTCGATAGCTTACTTTTAAGGACTACTTTACTTCAAAATTGTATAGGTAAACGGTACTTTCGGTGGTCCTACATACCTCAAAAGTTGATTCAGATATATATATAT
>JAWQRO010000313.1:0-43348 GCA_033557835.1 Helochares maculicollis
ATATGCACAATCATTTAAAAAAAACTATATTTATATATTATTTTTATGCTATAATTTACTATCTTATAGGGAAAGAATTCTCTGAGTATCTGTATATAAATACAATATAATATTGGGATATGTTAGACGACCAGAAATACCTGCGAATTTCAATAATCACAAATAAATGTATTGATATTATTTACAATAATTTTATAATACTATAATAAATTAAATCAAATTAATTCAACATTAGTAGATTTTCTACTTAATCAGAGCATTGGTAGTGCTATTTTTGTAATTTTGAAAATTTTATATTAAATACACCTGAAAGGTTTATATAAAAAAGTAATATGGAACAATAGAGGATTATGATTTTTGAGTTTATTTATTTCAAAATTTATGAAGAAATGTGCGAGTAAAGCGAGCATATGTTGAATAAGCAACGCTTATTTGATTGTTCACGTATTCTGATTATGCAAGTAAGTGAGAAAGTAATGAAAACAAAGCGTCTTCATTTTGTGTGCCGGTGGGTTATAAGCAAATATTGAATGCACCTGAGTATTTGCATTTAGTTTGTGGCGAATTGTAAAAATATTCAGCAATATGTTTGCACTAGTTTTGCTTTAGGTTGCTAAATAGGAGTAAATCAAAAACCAAAAGTGCTTCGCATACTAAAGATGCACTTGGTTCACTCGCTCATCATACATTAAGGAATGATCACGCTTAAAAATTAATTACAAAAATCATGGAATGATAGGAGATTATGATTTTATAGTTTTAAAGTATTTTCTATTGCAATCCAAATAAGTAGGCTAAAAATGCAATAGTATATAAGGTCTGAATCAACATTTCAGGATACATATATGCAATGTATCTGTGAATCCTAATAAATAAACAACATAAAGCTATGTACTATGCAAAATTGAATATTAAGTTTTGTTAATTTCCATGTTCTTTTAATTCATAACGAATATTCAATTCTTTTTCGGTACATTCGGCTATTTTTAATATAACTTTAGATAACGTGCAATACTTTGTAAGTAAAAAACATACAAATAGACTTTTAAGTAGTCTCAATGCTTGTAAAAGCCTCTTGCATAGGGCCTAATTTAAAATTGTAAAGTCATAACTGAAGAATGGCTCCAATTTGCCAGTGAAAATTCATAACGAAAAAAATCAGATTTCAAAACTGTGTAGGTAAACAAGTATTTTCAATGGTCCTACATGCCCCAAAAGGTGATACGGATCTAAGATTTTGCGCTAAGAGCCTTATGCCAAATTTTATCACTACGCCTCAAACGATCTAGTCGCTCACATGTTTACATACATATATACACACAGGCACACATATACGCATCATAGATGGCATGTCAAAATGGATGCAGCACCCCATGAGATATGCAGATCCATCAAAATCTTGAGGTGGTATTTTTTTCATGATCGTGATACAATCCCTTTACTATACTTTGTATAGTAAAACAGGAATGTAAAAATCAATACTATGCAGGTAAAATCACACTTTCGGTTGTATGAAAATATTGTCTCATCAAGAGCATCTCTGTAGGCTATCCTGACTACCTGACAACAAATCTTCTTGCTAGAGTTTAGGGTTTGCAACCCATTCCCCTGAAGTGGTCAATTTAGTTGAGAAAAGCTTTACATTTGTGAAGGGTATTTCGTCGTCACTGTCAGCAGTGCAAAGCTCAGTTGCATGTAAAAGGCTAATGAACAGCATACGAATTTGTTTTAAGGAGAACCAATACATAAAAATAGATATCCAAAACATAGTTCTGTGTTTCAATTCTGGAGGTTGTGTTTTAATTCCTATGAATTTAAAAATGTACAGTAGGGAAGGGAAATGAAGAATCAAATTTGCTTCGCTGCTCACTTCGTTCATTCAGTTCTCATACAGTGGTGATGTATTAAGGAATATATGCACTAAAACCCTAGTTAAAGCCATGAAAATTAAAACTCTCAGTTGTGTTTCTGCTTTATATGAACGTTTTTAGTATGTAATTATGTAAATTCTTGTAGTACTTTTATGATATACATATTTTTGATTGAACTGTGTTGTACATGTTACCAACATTTTGAGCATAAAAGTTCTAGTAGGTTTATATAATTATCCAATAAAAACCTACAATGCGCTTAATGCAAACAACGTAAAATGAAAACTAATTTTAGTTAATTTGATATTTAATATTATTTTAATACAATTTGTCTACTTTGTACAAAACAGATTATTCCAAAAATGACTATTTTTCAAATTATTCTACATATTTTGAGTTATATTTATATTATTGTGAACATGAATTGTTGCACTCACATACATATCGTATTTTTTCTTGTGCTTCTGTTAGATTTTGGGGTATTTTTGCAAAATATTGATTTTTAATATAAAACTTGAAGTTGATAGTATGTGAAGTAAGGCAAGGTGGCATGTGTATAGCTGTAACTTAAGTAATTTTGATAGTATTTACTTATCTATACATAAGAAACTTTTCGCGAGGAGGAAAGAAGGTTATGTGTATTTGGATCATATATTTGAGAGTGATATAATAATATCTAGCTCTTAAATGCTTGCTGATGTTTTATACATTTTTGATAAGGTGATTAAAAATGATAAGAACATACCTTTATGTTTAATTGGAACAGATGAGGTTTCTTGTTTACCGAGGTTTTTGGTAATTTTTGTGTGTATTTTAGTAAATTTGTCTTTTTTCCTTTTATGGATGTTGAAATCAACTAAATTAGAATTTTCGGATTAAGAATAGTGCTGTTTGTTAATTTTTGTCCACTTCGAAGGCAATGTCATAACTCCTCGATTGACGAAGTCCTTGTACCTATTGGTAAAAACCCTGACTAGCTCATTTTCGCAAGCCGGTTTTTTTTACCACTAAGACAATTTTCCAAATGCTTGAACAGGGGATACTCGCTTGGTGCCAGATCAGAGCAATTACGAAGGGTACAATATAACCTCTCATTCAAGCTTTTACAGCTTCTGGTACATAGTTAAACATACATGCGGCCTGGCGTTGTATTGATGAAACACAGCACTCTTAATATTGACTAATACTGGGTGCTTTTCTTTAATCGCTTGCTTGAATCTGGTTAGATGTTGACAGTATAGGCCCGAATTTAGTGCTTGATCCTATAAGATCAGCTCATAATGAAGGATTCCCTTCTAATACGACCAAACATACAGTACCACCTTCTTAATCATGAATCCAGGCTTGGCTATCGGTTGTTCTTGTATGTGACTTTTGCAAAGAATTGCACGCATTAATTCTCATCAAAGATTCGTTTGTGTTAATTCATGTGGCACCTATAAATTGAGTGTCTTCTTGACACCAGCTTTATGTAAATGGTTCCAAACGATTTTCTTCGGTTTCTTAGCTATGAAATAAATGCAGGCATGCTGGTCTGACTCAAAGATTTCCATGACTTTATCAACATTTTCGACAATACCAGAGCATAAACTGTTTGGCCGCCGACTCCGATTTTTCCTCGTATTCATAGTGGTACTGAAGAATTTATCAAATTTACTCTTTTTTCCCTTCATTTTAGAACGTTCTAATACACAATGGGATTCACTAAATATAAAACTGTTAGACTTTTTTCAAAGTGATATGTCACCTTTAAGTCTCAGAATGGAACGATAAGATGCAACGTATACATCACTAACGAAAAATGCTAAGAAATTTTTATTTCAATTATTATGATGAATGATCAAAGTGAGAGAATCCTGTGGATGCAGAGTATATTTGATGTATTCCTATTTTCCTCTTACATGATCTTTTTTAAATACATCGCAATTCAGTCACTAGAGCCCTAGAACTGAATCATGGTTTCAAGATATGTAGATACTCTTTTGGTTTTCATTTTTTATTTCATGGCCTATTTAATCTATATTTTCTTTGGTGTGTTGTATGAAAACTAGTCACAACTAACAATTAATTTCTTCTTAATAAAAAATAAAAGAAAACATTCTTATTAGAATGCATCCAATGATTAATCATTTACATTAATAAATTAATGTAAAGCGTTTGAGTTTTCGAATGATTTGGGTATAATTAGAAAGTTTCTCTACCTTTTCGTCAGATCAGAGATATTTGTGCTATAACTGTTGAAACCTAATTTATCTGAAGTTGGCGATGTAAATTTGAATTGCTGGAATACATTGGTGTAGAATTAACTTATACCGAAGTAGTATTTTTGAATTAACAGTGCTGACATTCCATGTCTCGGAATTTCATACTAAATTTCTCTTTTATTTTTGATGGGGGACTTCTACCTGGGCTTGGTGTTGAGAGTCACTTAGCAATGTTGACATAAAGAATACACACACCACTAGTAAAAACTGCTTGTGGTTGTGTTATTTTATATGTACATTTTTTTGCATATTCGCCATATCTTAAACAACACAGTTATTTTATTAGCAGCTTTTCGCTGATTCTTGGTCTCGTTTCATATACTATTTTCACAATAAAAAACGTCATGGATGCCAATTAAGTTTAAAATTTGTATTTACAAACTTTGGCGGCTTTAAACTGTTTCGGAAGTTATAATTCGGTTGTTATATTTTAATTACTAGTATACTTGATAAAATTGGAAAACTATTAAGACACTGCCAATAGTCTTACATGACCAAAAATATTTAATATGCAATAATAGCTGTATGCCAAAATTTGTGGCATATACTCATACACACGCACTCAACACACACTTGGCATGTTAGGATTTATTAAAATGAAATGTGAAGACCCGTTAACATCTTAAGATCGCAGATTTTAATGAACGTTCCCTATATTACTCTTCTTTGTATATTATTATAATATGTAAACAGTTGGTTTATGCCACTTGTCAGCTTGGAGAAGTAATAATAACAATGATAATAGTAATGAATTAAATGAACGATAAATATACATACAGAATTTAATAACAACTTATGTGGAAATTATTGTTGAATAAAGATCTAATATTTTTTTCATTCGTTATTGCATTATTAGTAGGCTTAGTAAGTAGTTTCCAGATTGTTTACATTTGCAAGAGGGTGGAGTAGCAACAAGTCCATTCTCATACATTTGATCTTGTGCTGTTATTTTAAAGCTGATGAGGCGCTTAGAGTGTTTGTTAAAATTCAAAGTTTAATGAACAACTTAGAAGCCAGAAAGGTTCCTAGATGTTCATTACGACTAATTCAAATGCAAATTCAAAGCCGTTTTAGTCTCTCAATCTTAAGTATAGCTTAAAAACATAATACATTAATTTTAACTGTCCATAGCAACATAGTTTTATGAACTAAAAACCGAAAACAAATATAGCCCATGTAACCTTAGCCCCCACTTATTCATTAATAACACTTCAACTGACACAGAATAGAACTTTCAATTAATAGTAGATGCAAGAACATTTGATTGTTGAAATTGTTGAATTATATTATTTCTTTTCAGTCAACAGAAATAAATAAGTGGTTTCCTGATTCTATTACCAATAAACCCTCACAAGCCCTATTATAGTGTTCAGAGAAATAGTTTTAAATGAATCACTTCTGTTTTAGCCGCTATGGTGGGAATACATATGGTGTATAAGTCTCCTCTTTTCCTTCTTAGGCTTGTCAGCAGCCAGAAAAAACTATGTAAAACCCATGAAGCACTATATGATGGGAATTGTGCTCTTCGGATTCTTGCCTCTCTTCTATGCCATCATTTACTATTTCGGGGACGTATGGACGTATTTAACAAGTGAGGACGAAGAAGACTTAGCTGAAGTACAAATGTGGCAGGATATGCCGTATGGGCTCTTGTGGTATGGGTTCATAATAATCTCTATTCAAGTACATTCTTTTTCCATGTTTTTTGCATGGAAACTCATTTCTGCCTGGAAGCAGAGAGGGTACAAGAAAAACGAGTGATTTGCGTGGTCACTAAAATCCGTTCAAAGTCGTTTGATGTTTTTTTGTTGTTATTCATTCAAATTGTTTAAGTTTTATTTTTGAACTTTGATGGTCGTTGTGTCACATGAAATTTTTATGAATTTTAAAAATGTAAGTTACTCTATTGAATGTAAATTATTTGAGTGTGTCAAAATAAAAATAAAAATGATACTAAATGTAAATACTGAAACTTCAGAGTATTAAAAAAGACAGATGTTTTTGTGCTCTCATTTATAAATGTATTTATTTATTGATAAATGTAAATACCCATGTTTTGCACAAACTAAGAAGATTTATATGTTGGCATAATGAACAAAATTTGTCTATCTACTAATTTTTATTAGTGGAACTAAAGGAAAATTCTTGAATGTACTTAGAATGTTCTATTTTTTCTCTCGTTTACACAAATCTGATTTTTCTTTAGCTCTGGTATTAAAAATTAGGATTTTGAATATGAATAAAAATATATCCTAAGTGTTAAAAGAGTTGTTTCATTTTCCTTCCTGTAAGATGTCTCTTCAATTCCATGTATATATGCAAAACCTTTGCCGTTTGCATCACGGTGTGCTGATTATTTGCGAACTTACAAAATATATTTTCCATTACTTCTACGTCTAACTAAAGCTGCCTCTTTTTGGCTTTAGGGAGTATCAGTTGATAGCTATCCAAATTTCCTGACAATTCGATCATTAGTTCACAATTTATAATAGTTTTAGTGACGCTTTTGCGATATGGAAATCGACTGATTCAAAACAATATCATGTGTTGATTTATCCAGCTTTTTGATGAGGGGAAAAAGAACTTTCAAGGTGGTTTAAGTGAAGTCGCAGGAGATAGCTGATAACAAAGATATCAAAGCAATGTATTGGTTAGACTTTGTTATAGTATTTGTGCATGAGAGAGCTCTTTTGACAATGAATGCCTCGTTTGCTAACAGTGGACCAAAAACAACAATGTGTTGATGTTTCCAAATTATGTTATAAACGAAACTTGAATCTATCACTACACTATAGACTTAAATTGGCAGCCAGTGGAGTGTACATCAGAACCTTGCCTAAAATAGCCAAAAAGTAAGTCAGCTGGCAAAGTTATGACGTCCGTATTGTGGGATGCAAGTGGAATTTTGTTTGTCAACTACCTTGAAGAAAACCGTACCATAAACAGTGATCGTTATATAGCCCAAATGAACCGTTTAAAAGAAAAACTGGTGAAACGATGGCACAAGTTGTTGGCTACCTTAGCCAAGTTGCACGAAATAAACTTGGAATTGCTTCTGCACTCACTGTATTCACCAAATTAAACTCCCAATGACCTGTTTCCAGACTTCAAAAAATGCTCTCCCGAAAAAGATTCAGCTCAAATCAAGACTTGTTTCCCAAAACAGCAACTTATTTCGAGGACAAGAAAGGTATTGAAATTTTAGAGAAGCCTTGGATTGATTATCACTCTTGAAGTAAATTATTTTAATCAATAAAGTTTAAATTTGCCAATAAGTTGTTATGATATGGTTATTTTGTGGATTTTTTTTAGCCGATGCTTAGTTCGAATATGATCGAAAAATAATTTATAAATCTCAGTGTCTAAACACAGAAAAAGTTTTAAATATGCAAATAGTGTTTTGTGACTTTATGCTCCTTGACACAGAAATGATAGAAACAATCCTGCTTATTTTTCAGTTTATGCTTGGAGTTGATAAGCGAATGCAATGAATGATCTGCGGAACAACTTCAACTGCTAAAACTAGGCGTTTTGGTGCAAA
Source organism: Helochares maculicollis (assembly GCA_033557835.1). NCBI lineage: Eukaryota > Metazoa > Arthropoda > Insecta > Coleoptera > Hydrophilidae > Helochares > Helochares maculicollis. Next base: position 7,677 of record JAWQRO010000313.1, read on the forward strand.
CTAAGAAAAAATGTGGACAGTCTATTTTGTAAAATACTTATTCAATGAATATGGCGCAAGGCTGAGCAAAACAGATATGTTGTATGTTTTTCATGTAGATATTTTGATACAAAACTAGACAAAACATTCGCGATGCATTTTTAAAATTTTTAACCGGTGCAATCAAATTCAAAATGGCTATAAATGTCCGGCGGGAAAATTGTATCAACTTGTGTTTTGGGCGCTCAAATTTTGAAATAACTTTACAAATGTGTTTTATAAATGAAGATGTATGTAGAAATTTTGAAAAAAGCAAATAAAAGGTGTGTGAAATAAAAATGTTATTTGAAGATCAATTTCATATTTTATAGATTTTTTTCACTTTACCACCATATGTTATTGGTTAAATAGTTGACAAAAATACAGTGTTTTTGTTGTGAGTGCTCTTAGCATCTTATCCAATGCGACTCAGCTTATTAATTCTTATGTAATTTATTTTATAGCCCTTAAAAATGTAGTCTACACTAATACATTTTTTTAGCAGTTGCGCTTCCGCATTTTCCATTAAGACATATGTTGAAGGGTAGCAATCAATAGTTTATTGGCAGATTAATTATTTTTAAATTAACATGAATATAGAAAATAAAAACTTTAAAGAAATGATCTAAGGTACATATTAAAATATCAACATCACAAATGTCCTGTTATGGGAAAACCCATATTAATTTTGTAATTTTAAATAGAATCTCTAGTTGCATTTTTAGTTACTTTTTTTAAATTTAATTTTAAGAATCTGCAGTGAATTTCCTCCAGAATAATTTAGAACAGAACGGACACAAATGGTCAATTTTCGAAAATTCTGTCGAGCAATCTTTTGGCACAAGTTTGGTTGCCTAGAGATACAGAAAACTCGTTTGCTTTAACATTGTAATAAATTGTGTTGTCTAGACATTTGAATGCTCTACTCAAGTATGGAAAACTGCTAGGCACGGAGGCGTCGTGTTATAGAACTCGGTGCTTACTGAGTGCTACTAGAAAACTCTATGAGAGAATTGTGGTTGACAGACTGGCAAAAGAATTAGAAGAGAAGTCAAGGAGCTCTTACAATCAGCATGATTTCATCAGAGGCAGGGTACCAGAATCGGCTGCACGGAGTGCTTTGGACATTACACTGAGCGTGAAAACCATCTTCGGGCCGATGTCGTGGAGCGACATCATAGATGGTCATGAGAGAAGAGGAAACTCTATGTATCTCAAAGCCGTCCAGCTTCCAGAAGAAGCATTCAACTGAGTGACGCCGAAGACTCTAGAATGAAACTGACTGCTGGGGTACCACAGTGTTCGGTTCTAGGGCCCTTACTACGAAACATGCTGTATGGTAGTGTACTGAGGATTGAAATGGAAAAAGGCGTGAATTGGGTGGCGTATACGACCGAGTTGGTCCTGAAACCGAAGGCAAAGGGCAGATGCTCGTTCATTTGTAAAATTGAAGAAGCGATCAGGAGGATCGACGTTTGGATGGCTCTCCAGAAGATGGCATGCTAACCAGAAGGAAAACAAACACTGCGTTGTAGAGATCCGGATAAGCGCTAATGACCTCAGGATAATCCCTGCAAAATACATAAAATACATAGAGATTGTGTTTGGTAAGACTATCATGCTCGGTGTGCATGTCTGCTGAACCGAAAAAAATAGGCAGAAAATATGGTAGTCGACCTGGAAAAGCTTAAGTCGAGAATTGGAGTACCGGAAGAGTTGAAACGGAGACTGCTGGGCGCGGTCACTAAGTCAATGATGTTATAAGGTCGGACCTTACAGACACAATCATGGCAGAAGCAGCGGAGATTAGAGCGAGAAGACCAGTTGAGTAAGTTATCAAAGAGCGACGCTGCGGCGGAGAAGAAAGCTGACGACAGCTCTCTTGCACATCGGGGGAGCAAGATGGAGCTCGTTCGAGAATGACATGGTGTTTCCAAACCCAGAGAAATGGATCGCGAGGAGACGCGGAGAAGTCAAGTACCACCTGTGTTACGTGTTAAGTGGATACGGGTGCTCCCGAGAGTTCCTTCCAAAATTTGGGAAACCAAATATAGCAGTAGACTGGTACTGCAATGAAATACGCATAGCATATGGTTTTCCAGTGGTTTGAGTCAAAATTGAGGGAAGAAATGGAGCTATGGTGAGGAGACAATCCAAATTGGAGACGATAGAATCGAGACACGACACCCCAAAGAACCGCGTGATTGGCAACACAAAATGAAAAAAAAAACAACGCCTTAACACTTGAGCAGAAATAAAATCAGGGCTGATGCGTGGAGAAGATAGCAAGAGCAAGAGGAAAAAAGCTACATGGGAGGATAACCAACGTGCATCCTGAGGGTCCCTCAAAGAAATAAAGTTCCTCTTCGGAGAATTTTTCAACTCTTCAGGGCAAGAACCTAAGTAAAGTCCGTCCAGATAAAAAAAACTGGGAAGGGGAGGTTTCACTACAATTATGTCGAGATATGAAGACGGATCTTCGGTTGTCGCGACTAGAAAACCGGTTCAATATGGTTGCAGCATTGAGGATCATGGTCAAGAAGAGACACTCGAAAGGAGAACTGCTAACATTTCCAAAGGTAGCGACTGCTGACAGAATGCTTATGAGATGCCTCAATCTTCAACATATCAGGCTACATCCGATTTGCCAATCCTATGAATGTACTCTCGGAAACACCCATAGCTACTTAAGATTCGTCATAGGTGATATTGGACTTCACCATGTTCCCTCACGTCCATTTCTCTGGGATTCGAATCAACATGTCCAACTTTGACGTGCTTCAACTTTCTTAACAGCTGGGTATGAGTTAAAAATGATTCTCGGGAAAGCCTTCGCTCCACGAGGTCAAGCCCTCGACCTTAAGGGAGGCTACAAAGACTGTTACGTGCCATTGAAGACTGACGGACCTTGGCCTGTATTCCGCTTGCACACACACATACATATTTAATATAGGCGTCAGTAGGAGCAAACAAAACCAAAGAGCCCACCCCAGAAAACAAATTCCAAAATATGGCAAAGTATAGAAAAAATCTGGGATGTCTCCACTCAATATCCCCGTACAAATATACGAACTGCATGAAAGTACTTGTAAATCTTAATAATTGAAAGACAAAAACCTGCTACTAGGCAAACATAAAAACAAAATTTTCAATTTTCATAATCTACGTATGCCTCAATGCATATATTTAACAATATAATAAGTCCATAAGGAATATTCAATTCTTTTTCAGTGCGTATATAAAGGGGTGTCTTGTAATATAACTTTAGGTTTGAGCAATACTTTGTATTTAAAAAAAATGATATATATTGATCCCTTGTAAAAACTTTTTGCATTAGACCCAAATTTTAAGTATAAATCAGTAAGTAATGATAAATAGGCTATCTTGTAAATAGAAGCATTAGAATAAATATCAGTAGATTTTCTTATTCAATTTACTAGTAAAGAACTCCTCAAAACGTAGCAGTGCTATAATACTTTATCGTGTGTGGCCATCACTTCTAGGAACGAAATGCAGCCTTGTGTTCTAACGGATTTAACTTTAATAAAATGTGTTAATATCAACAAGGAAATGACATTCGTGGCACCCATGTTTATGGGTTAACGTACTGCAACTCTAGCCCGTTCGTGGAAGTAATTCTGAGGGTCGTGTCGTTGCTAACACTCACGTTTGAGGAATGCAATGCGAGCGTCATGAGAAATGCACCATTAGCTACGTTACACTGGGCCCAGGGCAGGAAAGCCTTCCTTTATAAAAAGATCTAAGGAAGAAAGCAAGGCCGACTCAGTTCAGTTCCCTGATCGAAGAGGTCAGTGGATCATTAGTCTGATGTAAAAAATATATAAATGTAAATAGTAGATATAAAAAATTGTAAATAATGTAAATAGTAATACTAAAAGCAAATAAGTAAAAAATAAATAAGCTGCATTTTTGTGTTAGATTAAATAAGTAGAAAATCCTTGTGGAAACGGTAACAATAACCATTTTTTCGGGAATCTATTGAGTCAATTGAATATGTGTAGCAATATTTGATGTTTTCTTCTGCTTATAATTTCAAATTGTTTATAAGGTGTGAAGTTACAAGTCGATTGTTTTGTTTTAGCAGCTAAATAATGTGGAAGGCTTCGAATACTGTTTAGACCAGCAGATACTCCCTGTGGTCCTATACGTCCAAAAAGTTGTTGTCTTTACAATTTTGCTATAAAAGATGTGCGTCAAATTTCATTACTCCCGGTCAAACGATCTGAGCGATATTGTTTTTACACACACACATACATAGACACAAGGAAATGAAAAACTAAAGGTTTTTCTTAAAAATAACCAGTTGAGTTTCGCATGACCTTGCCACTACCTTCAACGAAAACTACTTTTATTTAAGACATTTTTTTTATTTTGCCTTTTATTTGCGATATTTTCTCTAGCACTCGTTTGCAGGAAGTCGAAAAATTGTGAAATCCTTACAATTGGCTATTTTTGTATCATCTGAATAGAACAAGCTGCATTATTTGTATGACACGACGTCACCAGTTTTTAATCCAATCAAAAATAAATTGGACGGCGTTGATGAAAAGTATAAAAATTAAAGATCAGGCGCCAATTTAAATTGAACGGGGATTTCGCGTTTTCACCTACCGATCAGTTTTCATCAGCTTGAAACAAGATGGCGGCCCTCCCACCCTAAGTGTCATATAACAGTATGGCCGTCGCTCTTGTAAACATATCTCTTGTTTAAAGAGGTTTTGTGGAGCACTTTTAAAGAGGACTACATTATTTTATATTACTGAATCGAAGTACTATGGTGTGTTTCGCGTTGACATTAAGTAGGTGAATGTAATACACATGTTTTTACCTTCAGATGTCTGCATTAACACATTCTGTGCCAGGTTAGTATTCACCGATTTGTAATGATTCATTCATTGTTTTCATCGACCTACAGATAACGTCAGTAAAACAAATAAACCTCGTTTGTTTTGATCATTTATATAATTTAAATTCGTTTGTTTTTCTCCCGCCCGCTTATCTATGAAGTAACGATTTAAAGTGATTAGAACGTGATTGTTACAATTCATTTTAATCGCTAATGCATTGCGATTTAATAAACATTTCAAACCTCCTTAGGTAGGTTTCCAATTTAAATTTTTGATGAAATAAATAAACATATATGATTGCTTTAAATTTAATATGCATTTAGAAGTCGCGTATATAAGATTTGTTTCTTTGAGGAGAATTTAAACGGTAAAAACAATTGATGGGGGTCTACTTTTTCCAGGTGCTGACCCAACAAAGGGCATTCAGAAGCGTAGGGCAGGTAGCATTGGGTAAGTATTTGCCTTTAACTATGCCCTTTTTGTCTAATTATGTTATTTAATGCATTTGTTTACATATATGTGTAAACAGAAATTAATTTTCCTGGGATGGGTTTATTTAGGGCCGACATTAAAGGGATCTGCTTGTAGTTCCACTAGCGCGCGCACAGATGGCACCGGTGACATTGAAGTACGGTTAAGTTTCTTTATAATAGCCAAGGAGGTTAGTAATCTAATCCTCTTTCATAATACCTAACATTTCTGTATAGTGGATACATACATAAAACAGGTATTAGCATACATATATGCAATTAGCGCCTATTATTTCTATTACTCTATAGACCGTGTATTAGCACGTGTCATTTAGCGAAATATTTGTCAGTATGATTGCATCCCTTTTTGTATGGCGCGAAAATTGAAATATTCCCCGGAAATTTATATTTTGGCGCGGAATATTCAAATTTGAAAAGGTCCAGTACATTTACCTTCCAAGTTTAATGCTACCGAATGATCTAGTTGCAACTTTAGTGCCGTACAGTTGCTTATTAAATTTAGCACGTTTTGCTTTACGGTACGTCCTCCCTTTCTCATCATTCACCCATCACTCGAATTTTCAACAACCCCGCGCAGAAATATTTTCGCACGCCCATAGCTCGATGTCTTGGCGGGAGAAAACAAACGAGTTTCCAACAAAATAACAAACAACCAGCGTCAACTCTTGTACTGTAATCTGTTTTAAAAGCAATTAAGCTCGCTAATGGACCTTTAGTGATAGCAGAGTGTTGACTAGTGTAAAATAACAGAATGGTAAAAAGTTCATGTTCTATCGCGAAACAGATTGTTCCGCTTCTCTGACATTTATTACCATAAACTTCAAAAGCAAACTGTGAAATTAGACAAGTGCTACTACGTTACATAAAAGTTAAGGCTAGTGCTTGCCATTTTCTAAATATTTGGTTTTTGATAAAAAAATATATATATTTGGTAAATTCATCGTTAAAGCTGGTGGCTTTCCCTTGTGGACGCTCCATTAGCAAGTCTAGTACCAGGCTATGTGTTTTCGTATCTATGGCGGATAAATTTTTAAAATTTACCACCTAATAAAAGGGAAGTATCATAGCCAAGGATGGGCAGGTGGAGATAATCACTTTACGAGGACATTGTCTGCGAATATCTACTTCAGTGGCGGCAAACTTAAAACTGTATACACGGGATATTATTATTCATATAGTCTCAGGCATCGGAGAGTATTTATTAACTGATAAAAGTTGAATAACTTCCTTATCGTAATTGAATCTCCAAAAGCAGACTTTTCACAAAATTAGTGCCAAGAAATAAATATGTAGCCTTAATAGGTTGCCTTTATTGAACGGTTCTGAACCCCCGACAACGCGAAGTAAAATTACAATTTATGTATTGAAAAACTGATAAAATTCCAAAGGGGGCTCTGCGTTTTTAAAACTACCTTTTGCTCAGTTTCATCTTCAACCTTTCACCACGCTTTGGTTTCGACGTTGTTCCTTGGATCCATTTAAGCCCAAACGTTTTCCTTTTTCGATTTTAGTAGCCGCCATGTTTTGTGTTTTGTATTTCCTTAGGCTTTACCTGCATTTCAGATTTAATCACTCATCGAAGGTTTCGTCTTCTTCTCACCACTTGCCGAAGTTTTACATTTTTTCGCATTATCACCCCTCGACTTTGCCTCCTCACTTCACAAATTCTTGTGTGTATGCTATATATTTGATGTCAATCATATTTGTCTGTTTCAAAAGTAATAATAAAAAGTGATTAACTCGAAATTTTATATTTACTTGAGTTTTAGATGATTGGCAAGAGATTTAATTGGATAATATGCCACGTAACGATTGTCTTTTGGCACTAAAGGTAGCCAATTGATTAAATATTAATTATTTCTGAATATCAGTAATAAAGGGTAAACATCTGGGGCATCTCCATTCAACATTCCTGTATAGCATAAGAGTATCAATGGATTTAGTTAATTACATAATGAATACTGTCTAAATGTGTAAATAAATGTATTGATAGAAATACTGCCCGGGTCCTTGTCTGGTCTGTATGATGGACAAAATAAGCGGCACCGCAAACGAAATAAACACCGGAATAGAATATCGAACTTTGAGAATCTTTTGTTATGTAGACAAATACGATCCTGATGAACAAAAACCAACTTGCAAGTCTACTTTACTGATTTTACATAACAGGGAATAAACTAAATTTAATGATATCTTATAAAACAAGTTAATCAACGGTGATACCTAAAAACCCCGTCAGCTGTAAACTGATTTGACGAACTCGTAACAAGTCATCAACATTCGTTACCCAGCAAAAGATACATCCAGTGATAAACACACTGCAGATCATGCAAAAAAAAAAACAGATAAATAAAGCAGACTATCTGGATACTTATGAAGTAATAAATATATAAGTACAGAATGGAAAATTATTTAAATATATAAAGTACGTATGAAGTTAGTACTACTATTACATATAATAGCTCAAAAATAACAAATGTCAACACAGAATCAATTTAACTGTCAGAGAAGAAAATTGAAAAACAAAATACCATTTGAAAGGCTTCGTTGAAAAATAATTATCACAATAAATTAGTCATTTTATATAAAAGCAAATATTAAAAACCTGGAGTGTGGCCACTCAACATTACCGTGCACATAAACTATAAATGTAAAAGCACCAGCGGATTTACATAATTACATAATAAAAACATAAGGGCGTTGCAGAAATGAAACTGAAATACTATAATTTTATGTTTTACATGCTCTTCTACATTTTACTAGACAAAATCTGTTGTACAATTGCACAACAATGTTTGTGCTGTTAGCATTCCTTAGTTCTTATCCGCGAATACGACAGTCATCAACTGAAACATCCACTGTATAGTTGGGATATGGCTCTTAGTTTTCTTAGTATTTATTTTCTTATAAAACTGAAATTTGAGAACTTGAATTTAAGGAAGTTGACAAATTGCCATCATTTATTCCAATCTGTAGCAACAAAGTAAGAAATAATCAAGAATCAAATAAGTTTCGCTTACTTGGGATTCACTCGTTTATCCCTCGAGGAGCTTTAAAATGCTATATAATTGCTAAGTGTAGTAAAAACGTTAACTGACTGCAGTTTACGATTTTTGAGGTTATCTAACCCACACCACTTCACGCCCTCGTTTCATGACTACTCTGGTATCTTGGGGTTTTGATAGCAATAAATACAGAATTATATTTATTTTTTGAAAATATAGGTCTCTCGTCATGAAAAATACCGTAAACCGTCCAGAGTATCTGACAACCAGCCCTTACGGTCGAATTTTCATTTTGATAGCCGTTTAGGGACAGTTTTGAACAAATTTACTTGAGTCTTTTGTCCTAGGCTGGTTAAATTTTAGCGGAGAGGGCATGAAGACATAAGTTTATGGCTAAAAAAATTAGTTTATTCTTTAATATATTGTCCCTTAAGCCTAATGTATTTTTACTAACGGTTCTTAAGTCTATGTATCTAATTCAAAGTAAAGGGAAAGCTTTCAATATATCAGCAGCTGTAATAACTTATTTATTTGGAAAAAAAACATATTCCACGTATAAATCTTGCGAGTCTTGAGAACAGATATAAGTCAGAGGGTACCAGATTTGGCGAATAGGGTGGATGTGTTAAGCGTTCGTATTTTAATTCGGCTGATTTCGCCTTTAGAACATCGCTGGTATAGGAAGGTGAATTGTTATACTGATACTCTCCTGTTATATTTTGCCGGTTTGAAGGTAATAAATTAGCAAAATTCTCTTTGCGCCCGAAAAACAACTGATGTCTTAACTTTCTTGGACGGTCTCGGCCCCTTTATGTAGGAGTTGAAAAACCAGGTTCAATCCATTGCCATTTGTGTCGTAGTTCAGAATCGTAGTGATAAACCCAAGTCTCATCCATCGACGCTCAAAATCAGTTTTATTCTTTTGATAACGTGCATAGAATGTCATTTCTTCAGTAGTAGCATTTTTCCGGGTCCAGTGACTACACTGAAACTCTTTGGCCCACATTGCATTGTTTTGGAAGGAACATCATCATATCCATTTACCATTTTATTGTAAATTCCGATATCCTTTAAACTTTTTTCCACGATTTTTATTACAGTACGATGTTAATTTTCCATTTCAAAAACCACTATGACATGTCTGCGCTTTCCTCAGCTATCGATATTAAAAATTAATTATTTCTAAAGAGCTAAAAAAAATTTAACAATGTTTTCTGAAAATTTCAATATTTGTGTTCAAAACGTGTTGAACTTCATAAAATACCTTACGTTAATGCTGTGATTATGACTTATTACTACCAATAAGGAAGTGTTGGTTTTAATTTTCTCGAATTTAATTTATAAATAAGCAGAAACGTTTATCCTGGACACAAAATCGGGATACCACAACTAAATCACATAACATACGAGAATGTAAAATGTTTGATATCTGGTTTCCAGTTTGCTGCCATCATTCGTTGCTCCTCATTTGTCCAAGAGCGTATGTCCATTCTGATGCACCGTAGCGAATTTATTAGTCTGTTGTAGCATCATAGACACACCATTTGTAAAGCTTTACATTTTATCCCCGATAGTGGCACAATATTCCCAAAATCCGTGTTCATCCATAGCCTTTCCGCGACGTCTCCCGCCCATGCCTTTGAGGCCCCGTGTGCCATGAATACCGATGCAGCTTTACTAACTTAACGTTATACAGTTTAATGTTGGTACATTAATCTGAGGTTAATCCTCGCCTCGCACACCTCCTCTTGCGATTAAGGTATATATTAGAAAACATCTTAGAAATATGACAAGCGATGCATTACTTTAATGCGAGTGCACTCATAAATGGAGAAATAAATGATGAGCGCGGCGCAGTTACTCCTAGGTGAAAAGAACTAATGAAGATCGAGGAGAGTGCTGCATAGGAGCTACAAATTGCAAACAAAGAAAACTCAGAACTATCGTGTAGCTATTGAAAATCGCAGCGCTAACTTTTTTGGAATTTTCTGTTTATTTTTATTTATTTGTATCGCTTTTCGTGGATCTTAGCATGAAATGACGCCTTGGGGCAGCGTAAGCTCCATAAGTAAGCTGTTAATTAATTTTCTTGATGGAGCAAGTTTAACACTTGGGCGACTGTGCAAAAAACCGTGACACATTTGAATAAATGGTAGTAGTTTATTAAAAAATAAATAAAATGCCAGTTTAAATATAAAATATTAGTTAAACACGTGATGACTCCAATTATGGTATGAGGAGTAGGAAGCAGGATCTTAGTACTGGACTGTTTATACTTTTAAACTTCTTACAGCTGACGCTTCGATGAAGGGTGGTAGAATTGAATTCCATAACATTGTACGTCAATTTTTTCTGATGTAATTTTTTAGTAGGTATTTCATTTTATTGCAGCTTTGTGGCAAATTATGCTCAAAAAACTATGCAAATTAAAACAAAAATTTTGTTAAATTCCAAATACACTTAAGTGTCATCAAGTAAAATTAGGATTTGACACTCCACTTTATCGGTGAATAACTTAAGTTTTGAATAGTTATAAACAATACTTATGGTAGAATTTAATGACATAAAACATGTAAAATACTTTACTTTTGGAATAAAAATGGTCGTTACTGATGCTGCCAAGTGTGTTTTTTTATGTTTAGCCATGGTTTTTTATTGTTCTATATTGATTATCCGCCTGAATCAACTTAAATAATTATCTATCTTTCTATGTAATTTATGTTTTACCGCCAATTAGATAGATTGCAAATACTTTTTAAGTCTAGAATTTCAAACATTTTCAATTTTAGACAAAAGCTTTGCAAGATACAAATAATTTTTTAAATTTAATTGCACGTATGACACCAAACTTGTTGACTCCCTTTACTAAAATTTTGATAATCCCAGTCAAATTACAATTAATTCCTTAAATTGCGTACATTTTACGTTAGTATTTTAAATTTTCAGATTTTGTATATGTCTGGATTCCTCTGCTAATCTAAGGCTCAAAACCGTTCATTTAAATTTATTTGCCGATTTATTTAATGAGCAACTTAACTAATTAAACGCTAGGTTGTTGCTTTGAATTAAGAATCAGTTTTGTTTTAAATTTGCTGAATGGAATCTGGTGGAAATAGCTCACTTTTGGAGCATACAATAGTATATCTTCCATTTTGTGACTAACTGGAAAAATCAACAACTTTACTATTTTTATTCCAATTAACCTTTTTCCCGAACTCGGGTCCCATATGAATGCTATTTGAAAATGAAAGTAAAGAATTGTATTTAGAAAATGATAAACTTCTTCAAGTGTAATTCACAGGGGGTAAGGGTGAAGTATATGATTGGGTTTTTAGACGCATACCTCTGCAAATTTAGTCTATTTGTTTATCGATTGTAAAAGCTATGCTATTTCTTACTAAATACACATTCATTCATTCAATTCTTGTTTTCGAGCGCAAAATACGCTCCCTTATCACTTTTAAGAAACAGTTTTGAAAATTAATCAGCACTTGTTGAATATTAAAACAATTGATTTCTTCATCATGTCAAACTTTTACATTCCCTTCCAAGTTTTGTGAATCCATTGATTATTTTTGGCAAGATTCCAGATTGGGATGCTGCAGAATCAATAATAACGTCGAAGAGGGCTTAGTTTTAGCTCAATTATCGAGTTCAAAAATCACCAAAATGGCCAAAAATAACTTGTCTTTTATTAAGTTACAATAACATAACAGATATAAGTTGGCTCCACTCATATAGTTTCATAACGGTCAAGTCTCAGGCTTCCTAATGCAAAGATCATGAGTTCTATTCCGGAGGATGAAGTGAACTTTCTGTTATAATTGTTTTTAAATCCTAATTATAATAAATAATAATGTAATACTCGGATGTAAAGTTAGTAGAAATTAAATTTTGCTATAAAAATATCAATTAGCAGTTAGTGTAATAAATTTGAAAAATAAAGTTTATACAGAAAATTTGACGTATGCAGACTGAGATTTCGTCAAATCATAACCATTCTCTGCCGGTAAGCTTCGCTTCTTAGGTTTTGAAATTGAAACCTTATGCAAAAGGTTTTACAAACGTTTAATGTTACACGTTACTTAAAAATATATCCTTAGTTTTTTAAATGTATTACTTAAATTAATGTATAAAATTGCAGCTTCGAGTACTTTAAATATGTACTAAACAACAAACGAATGAAGGTACTTTTACACAGCGCGTACGTATGCGGGAATGTTGAGTGGAGGACACTATAGATGTTTTTAGGTATGGCAAGCAATATTCGCTGAATTAGTATTTCTGCACCTTTCGGATCCTCATTTCGAATTAAACGTAAGAAACCTTTACAAAAATTTTATTAGTTCGTGTGCTAATGTTGCTGGCTAGGAAGTTTCATTACTCAAAGTTTAGATTAAAAACGACTGTAAACCCTAATACTTTATCTTTAGTTTGAAAACTAAAAACTTCTCACTTTCTGGAATCGGTGAATGTTAAATAACACGTGACTTACTAGTTTAGAAGACAATCTAAGCATAAGTTTTGTCGATTGGTGCTTCCACAGTTGTCAAAGGAGAATCTACACACTAATTATATCAACGGGCAGCAATTTTTGATTAACTGTTTCAAAGAAAGAGTAATTTTTTAGAAGTATCATAATTTCAATCGTTTGCTTTGAGTGCTGTTTATTACAATTTTAGCTGCATAAGATGAAAATTATAAAAGCCCACATTTCAATTAATATAGAGTAATCCTGCAGAAACTTTACCTAACGAGGGACTATTGAAAAATGTCGGAAATTGTAATATTTCTATTAAATTAAAACAATATTTTAGTTCATGCAACTCGTTTTTAAAACTAGGAAGTTTTTATTTACAAGGAATTTTGAGGATATACACTAAAAGATCTAAAGTAATTGTTTTAATTAGATAACTGCTTCAGCCTGAGGGTATTCTTTAAATCGGCGTTAGAGGTCACATAATCTAGCAGAGATCTCAATACCCAATCAGGGAGTTCTCAGGTGTTTTGATGTTGTGAAATTGTGTAGTGGGACATCAAATTCATTTTTGTCATTTCTTACTTTAATTGGCAATTAATTTTATGTGAAAGAACCTTCTAAAGTAAATCAGCCGCAAAAATAAAAATGATGATTATACTATAATCATTGTTAGTTTAAAATGATGTCATGTACTAAGAAAGTGCCGAGTTGACAAAATACTATTGTTATTAAACATGGATGGTATGTGTATTTAAATATAATACATATAGTTTAATATCTTGCTTAGTTTTTTCTCAAACAACGGTACGTATGTTTTAAGATATCGGCCTTTCGGAAAGTTAATACATACATACTTGGATTTCGAAGGAATTGGCGGGTGCTTAGTAAATACTCAGATTAAGGTTAACGGCTACTCAAAACTCTTAGATCGTGATTTGTTGCCGTAATGGAAAGTATGCAGTAATTTTGTCGCTTAGAGTCCATATTCTTCTAACATAAATGCAATTTTGCAATTCCGTCTCCTATGCGAAATAAATGAAAGACATGCAATCATGAACAAATTTGACTTTGGTAGCCATTTGTCTTTGGCCGAAAACATAGTGCAGCTCTTTAAATTCTGTGGCAGTTTTTTTATTCCAATGAATTATTAAATGTTCATACAGTTGGAAAGTGGGAATATATCAAGAATCAAATATACTTCACTTATTTGGAATTCGCTTAGTTGGCTTAATGATGATAATTTTATTTGATAATTTGCAAATTTTAGTAACATATCTGAGGTGTCTCCTGTCAACATTCCCGAATACAGCCATATACAGTATAAATTTACTACATAAAATATAGCCTAAGAAAATGTTAAATTAAGAAATGAAAGATTCAAAATTTCAACGTTACACGAACAAAAATTCGTTATCATGAGATTAAAAATCAAAAATCTTTATCTCAGGAAAAAAGCGTAAAAAGACATCGTAATTTTATAGTCAGGGACGTAGAGGTATCAGTATCAAAATTTCAGGTTTCAAGTTAAAATAACTTGTCCCCCCTATTTGAAAATGTCTCATCAATCAAATTTTTGCCAGACTGTTGTCTTTTTACACCATTTATGATCTATAATAAAGCACATAAACTTATTTAAAGTTAATAAATAAATTACTGAAGTAAATATGGTGTTATAAAGTAAAGTCTTAAACAGCTAATACCGTGTCAATTGGTAATAAGAGGCTGTCCCGATCAAAACAGGACAATCATGATTGATAGAAACAGGAAGATTGTTTTGAATGCGTTCTGAATCAGAATAAAAAAAGGAAAGATTTGGGCTGAAACACCTTAATTATAGGGATTGAGGTTTAAGATTACAGTATAAAAATCATGAATATTGAATGGAGCATTTATTTATTTAAGATTTCCAACTTAGACAATCGAAAATACGAAACTAAAATTTGAAAGCCCCAAAATCGGAAGCGCAGTTTCTAGGATTCATTCAAAATAATCGGATTGCAAAGTCAAAAGATCTGAGATGAAATTAGAAATTGTGCAAACAACCTAGAACAAATAAATCCTAAATTTCAGGACCACTAGTCAATGATTAAGGAGGAAATATTTAGAAATGTTCAGCCAACGGGATCAAAATCAAGAAATTTAAAATCTTGAGGTTGAAATTAACGCAATTCAGGATTGTTGCACGGCTATAGGATCAAATTTGCATGGTGAGTAAAATCAAACAAGCCCAATATTGCTAAAATATAAGAAAAATTCAAAATTCTTGAATTTCAGAAAAATTCTTGAACATATATAAACCCGTAAGCATAGAAGATATCTGTTGAATACCTGTGATGGTGCTTACTATATTATTTTTTCAACATTCCAAGGCCTACTTAATATGAAACATAACATTTTAAGAAACTGCACTTCCGGTGGTTTAATTATGTTGAAATTTTATATCTACCAATTTTTCGTAGTGTTTAAGATTTTCAAAACTAAAATAGATACTTCCGGTGATCTTACATGCCTTAAAAGTTGATACGGATTTCTCGATAATAGCCATATAACAAATTTTATTGCTTCAGTTGGCCTGAAAATATGAGGAACCGTCAAAATCTCGAGATCAATTTTTTTCATAAACGCAATACAATCCCCTTAATATACTTTGTATAGTAATACGGAAATGTTAAATGACAACAGCTCACGATGTTTTAAGTGTGTGTTTGCGAGCGATTCCCGAGTAAGAGAAGAAAAAGCGTCCTTGTTTTGCGATTATACTGGTATCTCGGGATTTTGATAACAACATACATCCGTTGACAAGCTATACTTTTTTAATGGGAACCTCGCATCATCTTATTATGTAAAAACTGTGTTTATTTTATGAAATCTCTGCAGAGAAATTCCATAGGCTCTTCAAACTAGACAGCAAATCTTACTATTCGAATGTTTAGTATATTGGCTGTTACAATTAGCAGAACAATTTACTTGACAAAATGTGGACTTTTGTCTAGCCTATGTTGTTATTATACAGGACATTTAGGGGGACAATGCCTCCAGCTGAGGTTATCCAAAACATCAAGAACCAAATAAGCTGCACTTACTCGGGTTGAGCTCGCACATCCCTCGTTGAATGAGGTGAAATAAATATACATATTAAAAAAGGGTTGTAAAAAAAGAGTTGTAAGAAAAGGGAAATATAAAAATTCAGTTTGAAGCTATATCGTACATATAATTATATAAATTTTCTATTTTTATGCTGTACCTGCATGTGTGTGGAAATATTGAGTTGCACTGTTGATTTTTGGTGTAATAAATGTACTAGGCAAACCGTTTTGAGACGTGCGAATATATTTTTATGAAGTGAAACAAAAAGTTTAAAATTATTGAAGGCCAAATCTAGGTCTCTACCAGCTGGTTTTGAATTAATTACAAACGAAGTTACAGCTTAAAATTACTACAATTCTCAAATTACGCAAAACTGTTTTCAAAATTTTAATGGTAGAGGCCAAAATACCGTATACAAATCCAGAACTTCCAAGTTTTGGACAAACTATTGCGTCGTGAGGTTAAGAACCACACCTACGGTGGTGGCGCTACCATCCCGAAAGCTACGCAAATTTCTCTCCCATAGCCACCCCGCCCTCTCGTCATCCCCAAATAAAAACAATTAACATAATGGAATTTTATTATTGAGTAGCAATAAAAAGAAACAAATTTTCGACTAAAGATTCAAGCTGCGATAACCGCGGCCTGGAATTTAATGAAATTCATAACTTATGATTAATTGAGGTTAGATAGTCAAGAAATATATACATAATTAAGATCAAAGTGTAGATAAGGTTTATAAACGCTACACTTTTCTTCTCCGGCGAATGAGCGGGCGGTGGCGGTGGCGAGTAGATCATTTAGGGCTCCGCTGGAATGGGAAAGAATGCAATGGAGATAGATAGACACCCCCTTACGCTTACACTAACGACTTGTTTAATTAAACCGAAAAAACTCGCTAACCTGTACAGGCGGTCATAAAAATTATACCTCCCTGGTATATACATAGGAGTCGATTACTTAATTTGATGCATTATTATTTATGAAAATTATTTTATAAACAGAAAGATACTTTTTTAATTGAACGTCCGCGGAACAACGTATTTTTACGTCGGATAGGTCACACAAGAACATCTGGTTCAAATTTACTAATTAAGGGGTTCATTCCCCCTGTTTTCTAGTCTGACGCTGAAGTTGATCATATGGCCGTTTAGCTGCGTTCCTCCAGTGCGAAAGGGCCTCAACACATGCCTACTTTGAAAATTGCAATTTTAGTGTGTGCATAGAAATAGGCGAAGTGACACATAACTGATAAATGAGTAACGAAAAATGGAAGTTACCCGGAGATTTCTAACAGCAGGATGTTTCGGAAACAAAAGTTTCTTTCTTTCGAGTGCATGAGAAGTCGAGGATTCCCATCCAAATTCTCTAGGAAAACGTTTATCACCCTGACAAACCGCAAATTGTCAAAGGTGATATTTATACCGACCCTGTTGCGACAGGTAGGTACTGCTAGAACGTGAACCGAAAGGGATTTTAAATTAGAAACAGGTGTTAGAGGATCTACGACTGCAATGAATGAATAATATGAAGTTGCAGCCCGGTTTATAGTCGTTCCGGCTTTTGTTATGTTGCTCTCCATTTTCGAGAAAATACCAATTTTATTCCAAATCTGATTTATTTCTTGAATCGCATTCCTTCTTCCATCCCATCCCGGCATGCATTCATTTAAGCTTTACTATTGGACTAAACGACTAAAAAAATAAAAACATTTGCAACTCTCCTCCTAAACAAAGTTGCACCTTTATATTATTCATTGCTGAGGCAACTCCTGTGACACCTGTTCTAATTTAAGACCCATCTGGTTTCGCATCCTAACAACCCGTCTGACCGAAACAAAAATACTGCCCTGAACTGCAAGCCGTAAAAATCTGAAACGTCTCCATTCGACACAGGGTGTTTCTGTTCGTCGCGCTACAACTCATCTCGCATGTACAGCACATTAAAACAAACAAAAAATCTAGTATCATTGTTGTGAAAAGTCGAATAACCGTTGAAGATTTGTTTAGCATGTTTACATTCCCGTGTACTATACGAAGTAAAAGGAAGGCGTTACGATCAAAAATTTGAGCGTGTGATTTCTTTGATATTTTGATGGCCTCCGAAACTATTTTGACATGTTGTGCATATGTGTGGGTGTGTAAAGACGGTAGCTCTCAAACCGTTTCAGCTGGAGTCATGAAGTTTAACAACAGCTATAATGGTAAAATTGTTAAACTGTATCAACTAATCTGTACAGCTTTCTCTAAGGTGTACAAATACGATTCCGCCGCTTTTTAACAAAAATTGGGCATCTATTTGAACGAACGGAACCTCTTTCTTTCAAAGTATTGTCCATCACTTGCCACTCCTTTTCTTCATCTTTCTGGCAGCATACGGATACCGCCACATTCTTCATCTTTTGAGGCTATCCACGAATCAACCCAATTTTGGGTATCTTCATATGGTGTGAAGTGCTGATCATGTGGTCATGCGCCATCGATCGAAATTGTAGAAAACAGAAGGAGCAATGTCTAGTGAATACGACTGGTGGAGTAAAACTACCCAATTGTGTATTTCTAAATAGGTTTTGAACGGCACCGCAACATGTGAACGAACATTATCATGCAGAAGTATGTTTGTCTTGTCTGGAGTAGCTCGACTCAATCTCATCAATTGTATTCGGTATACAATAATGCTTACAATTCCGGGTCTTCGTGCACTTTGGCCTTCCGCTACGTTGTTTGTCTTCAATTAACTGTTTTTAAACTTTTGATAACACTCACGACAACTTCTGTAACCCCCCCCCCCTAATTGCTTCTACAAGCAATCGATGCGCCTCAGCTGCAAAATTCTGCAAATTCAAGAAGTAATTTGGTGGACTTACGAACATTTTAAGATTATGTTATTCACAACGACCTGTCGATAATGACATTCTTCATAATTTTAACTTTAGTTTACTGGTGACGCCAACTATTCTCAAACGCAGAAACTAATTTGTATACCTTATAGATTTATTTAATAAACTAGTCATCAAAATAGACTTATTGTATTAAAATTGTGTACATAACCAATCATTAACCATTAAATTTTAGTCAATACTTGATAGGAGTACCGGGAGTGCCATTTTTAAAATTTGGTCAGTTAAGTAAGCCGCGAATTCACAATCTACAAATATTTGGTATATGAAGAATGATTATAACGATAGAGAGTGAGAGAGAGAAAGGGGGCATATCTTCGAAAAATGTATAAACGCAAAACTCGTTTGTTTTGCTTATTTAGGATTGCTAGTGTACACCCGTTAAGGAATGAGCACGCTTGAAATTCTTCTACATCGTCATCTAGAGATATTTTTGCTGGATTTTTATTTTTATCCACTCATCTATAAATATTTGTTACGGTACTAAAACATCAAAAGTCAAATAAGCTTCGCTTACGCGGGACTCGCTTGATGCTCCAGGCTTGTTTTACTAGCCGTTCTCCTTAAGCGGCTAATTTCTATTAGAAACTTTTAGGCAGCGTTGTCTGTGTCCACGAACCGCATTTAGCTGCAAAATCTGTGTCCGGCAGAGTTGATAAATCGTGCGCGCGCAACTTGATCTTAAAGAGAACGGACACAAGTAAATAGTACGTCGAAAATCTGGCCTTGTTCTTAAATTTTGGTGACTGTAATTACTACGAATTAAAGAATGCACTAGCAATGGTTCAGTTTTTCAGCGAAATATATGCTTCGCTTACTCGGCATCCATCACTCGTAATGTAGGGTTGATTTAAGGAGTAAATACATTTGAAAACGTGTTGAACATCGTGTAAATATAAATTAGTTAGATTTTTGCATGGTGCATAGGTTTTTATGATGAAATTATATATAGCAAACTTGCTAATACTTTTATGCCATAATAGAGTAAAAACACTTAAGACTCTCTGATCTGTCGATTGAAAAAATCTATGTGTTATTATTTTTACGAAATAAAAAAACATTTTTTGAGACAATTTTTACGTCATTTTGTACGTGGTGCATCACCATACTACCTATAGGAATATCATTTTTAGAGAAATATGTTTATATTTTTAGATTTATATTTATTTATAACAATTTTGGATGTAAACTCAGTCTTTTTATATAGTCATGTGGGAATTACATGAAAAAAGTTTTATTTTTATCTACTTTGAATGATGGCTAGTTTTTGTATGTTGAAGGAAAGGCTAACATGTGTACACGCGCAAAAATTGTACATACCACTCATTGTTAGTTGTTTAGTGCGTCGACCGAGTGTTCCGTTTCAATATATCGTTGGTTTTTTCCCTCCAGTAAGACGATCAGCTCAATATTCAGGACGAATAATTCATAAGAGTTAGAAGAAATGTCAAGTACGAATTCGGCGGAGAAAGAGAAGTATGTAATGGTGTAAATACGTTGCAATTATTTATTATATTTAAAATATAATCTCACTTAAAGACAATTTTTTTTATATAAACTTACTAGTAAAACAGATATAAAGTTACATTATTATCTCTTGTATAAATTAATGGTTGGATTTTCAAAAATAAATTTTGGGAATCTGTTAAATTTGGAGTATGGTACAAATTTTCTTTGTTAGTACGTTTTCTATTTACTTACGACGTTTAGGTTTAGGTGTTTTTGTGTACATCTACGTGCATGCATGGGCGTTGCTCAGAAAAATTCCCATTCAAAATATGCGCATGATATGTAAAATTTGCCCACATCTAAAATAGTGTTGTATCTAAGAGTCAACCAGCAAACATTTTAAAATGTTTAGTTAGTTCCAGTTCAATTAATACAATTAAACATGTGTGGTTTTTGAAACATACTTGTAGAGAAAAGACTACAAAATCCACTGGTAGAGACATAGATTTCTTCTGCAGTTATGGCCTAGTTTAGGTTTTACATTAAATGTTGTAAAAACTTTAGATATGACTTGACTAGCCGGTTTGCTTAAATTTGTTATTCTGCAAAGAGTTTGGCATTCAGATTCTTCAAGGAATTCTTTTCTTAATAATACAAAAAACTGGAGTTCACGGCTTATGTTTTCGTGTACTAAATTGAATATTGGCCAGTCTTGTCTTTAATAATTACGACTGCGATTTATGATTCAAAGTATTCGTCTTCGTCTTAGAAGATAATCACTTACAGTACATGCTTCAGATCGGATTATTTAGATATTTAAAAATTATTTAATTAAAATGGAATAAATTGCTGGCAATTTATAACATCTAAAACGTATTTAAGTAAATGAATGTTGTATTTACTCCGCTACTATTTAAAATTTAAAGAGTATACCTTTTACTGGCGCTAATTTAAAGCTCAACTTATGCTCTTTTTTGTATATTGTATGAAGCCATTATTTCCTTATATCTCGTTTTTTAAAATCTATTAGCGCAAATAGATTTTGGTCTCGACAGAAACACTTGACTAAAAGCTTTTCACCTCTAGAGTTCAGTTTTCCCTATAGAAAAAATGATTGGACCGAAATAAATTAAAACCATTTAGGGCAATATCTGGGGAATAAGGAGGATGCTGCATAAACTCCCAATGAAAGAATTATGTTTTGCAAAATTATCATTGGCGTGTGCGACTAGTATTATCATAATGGAATAAAATTTTAGTTCATAACTTCTCTTTTTAAACAATTTCAGCTTTAAATGATAACATTTTTGACTGTAGACATCTTCAGTAATGATTTGATAAAATTCTAATAGTTGTTAGCGATTAATACCATACAAATTTTATCAAAAGTAGTAATATTTTTCGCTGCTGTCGGATTGCTCGTGGTTGGGTGCTTTTCGTTAATCTTTTAAGTGACCAAACACAGTTCCATGATTTCAATTTAACCTATACCTCGCTAAAATTAATAATATGTTCTGAACGAGAATAATCATTAATTTTTTATTTTCTTTTACCATTTCTGGGCAATTGTTGTATTTAGAGTAGTACGACTCTCTCAATTAGTTTCACTAGTCAATTTTTATTATGTATGTCTTTTTTGGGAACCTTGAGTGGAGACGCTCTAGATTTTTATGCAATGAACAGATGCGTCCTCTCTGAACTTTTCTAAACCTCTTTCCATATGGAATGTCTTAAATGCACATCATTCCATTGCCACCTTCTACCACCAAATTCTACTTCGCAACTGATTGATGAAGTAGGTATTCAAAGTAGTCCTCTTATATCTCACAAAAAGACCCCACGTGACAAATTAATGTCTTTGCTTGATAGGTAAAATTTCCTGCATGTAGTAAAATTCGACTGAACTTACGTTAAGATTCGATTTATAAAAAATCATATTTGGTTTAGTACCATTCTGTATCTGTATTGATTTAAAAGTACGACTACACAACGTGATTTCGCTAGTCATTTATTATTACGAGTGTACGTATGCCTTTGTTCAGGAATGTTGAGTGGAGACACCCCAGATTTTTTTACAACATAGAGATGCGACCTTTTTTAAGGCTCATTCCATATGTAATGTTTTAAATGAAGTCCATACACTGCCACCTCTATTCACATTGTACTTTGTAGAAGTACTCTAAATAATAAAACCCTACTTGATTAATTTTTGTTTCAACTTGATAGGTGAAAGTTGGTGGTAAAATACGATAGAGATTATGTTGAAGTCTGATAAATAAAAAATATCGAATTTAGTACCAAAGTACCATTTTGTATCTGGTTTTAAAAGTACCACCATCGCTAATAATTTATTATTATGTACATATGCATGTCAGTTTTCGGGAATGTTGAGTGGAAACACTCCAGATTTTTCTGTATCAGGACGAAGATTTATTACGCCCTTTTCATATGTTACAATCCAATGGATCCAGATTCAGATACTGTAGTAATCATCGTATATAAGTGAGACGAGAAGTTCTTTGCTGTCCAGATCTGCGCTAAAATTGATTTCCGCAGAACTGTTTGACAATGCAAGGCTCCGTTTGTTTACATATCATTGTTAATTACTTACCGGTCATATACCGTAGAAAGACTCATGTGCCTGAGTCGATGTCTTAATTGCGTTTGGGTACCTACACGCATCACTGTTTTTAACATAAATATTCCATAGGCAATAAAACGTGATAAGCCATATAATGACATTTGTAAGTACATTAATAGCTATTATTTTCATAGCTTCGTACACACTGTATGTATGTAATCGACTCAAATTATAATAAATTTCATGGTGTTGGTAACAGTGATACCGTTAGGACATAACACGGGTACAGTTTTAATTGTTTCTCCGCTAAAAATTTAATAACTGAAACCGCTCCAGTGGAGATGTCTCACGTCAACTATCTGTGGTCGCAATGTTGACTGCGATATCTTTTTCGGAGTGAAATTCGCGGAGGCGCCCTAGTAGTACTCCGAGGCCGGAGGGCCGGTGCGATGGGTACCCCCTGTACATCACGCTGAGGCCTCCGTACATACCTGTTGTTTGTCCCCTCCACTCGACGCTCTGGCCCGTCATACTCAGTTCAACGCGAATCTCGCAGAGGAGAGTATGTGTTACTTCATTTCTTTTGCGCGTTCTCGACCTTTCGTGAGGAGGATTCGCTGGTGTGTAGTTTGAGAACGCGAAGTGAACAACTGAAAATGTGACCGGAGTGATCATTCCGTCAGTTATCCGCACCTTATAAGTTTGTTTACTTCGTACCATGTGCTTGCGACTTGCTGCATCTTCGGAGGGATTTTAATTTGTCGTGCCCTCGGCATCCGGGAACTCTAAAGTTTGGTGCACTTTTGCCAGTGGAACTTTTCAAAGTGGATATGTACGCTTATACAGGAGGGCCGCCCCCTCACTACGCACCACCGCCGACTTACCTGCAACCCCCAGCACCCACGCATCATTCCCAAGTGCCTCCGATGACGATCACTCAAGAAGTCACGCCGCCGGTGGCCCATTACTCCAAGAGGCGGAGGTTAATTTTTTTTATTTTTCCTAAAGCAAAAATATTTAAATTAAGTACCCCCGAGATACGCAATCCTCCTCCCACCGACACGACACCGGTTCCTGAAATTTTCAGACTGCATAAAATATGCGCGAAGTTTTAATGTCTCTCCCTTAATACGCCACAGGGCCACCCTCGCAACGTTAAAAGTGTTGAGAAAACGCATTTATACATGTTAAAACGAGATAAAACTGCAACTACACGTGCCTGTCCCACTCGCTGTGTTTATCTGTTTATTCATTTATTTTATTTCCATTCAAATACTAGACTACAAGATGTAAAAATTTAATTACCACACGAACGGATGATTATAAATACGCGGTGTACCTCGTAAAATAGCGGGAGCCCCATTAGTTTTTAGAACCCTAGATTGATAATTAAGAAGTAACCCACTCGCACTCGCTCAGGATTTTTATGCATCCCAATTTTAACGATACTCTATATGCCGCTAGCGTAAGCAACTACAGTTAAAATCGACAATACGTGTGATTAAATGCAACCTCATAATTCAGTATTGTTCATTTCGATGGCACAACAGCGTAGGTTGCCATAGTTTCCTCCCTGTCCTTTTGCATTTCCAACCCCTCACGCACTTTTCTTGCCGCGGTGCGCTATTTTGAAGCTGTTCTCACATCGGGCTAATTAAATGTAATTTTAAGTTTTGCCTGAATAGTGGCTAGCGTAATTTATTGAGTCCGAGTCGGTTCGGTTAGCGACGGGTTTTAGTTTCGCATTAAGCCCCCTCCCCACCCAACCCGCGTCAATTAAGCGAAAATGACTTTCGCGCTTTTCAAAACTGTTCTAAAGTGATAACGTATCGTGTCATCTACGAATGCATGCGCTCCTGGGAAAACATGTAAAAGGTGGAGGAACTCATTGGCAATTATTTGACAATTTAGAGGTTGCATTCATTGTTTGAGTGATCACGAGGATAATTTCAAGTTACTACATTGTCGATTAAAGTAGGCGTTCTCCGTTTCCATTGGTGCTATTTCCATACGTGGGAGTGGTCTGGATTCTATGATCACCTGGAGGGTCGCGGAATAAGCGCTAAATGACTTCGATATGCGTAAATAGCCGAAGCATTTACTGCGATTGATTTCCGTAACACATGTGTCAACATTTATATCCTGCCGCCGTGCCGAGACTTTACCGTGTGCTGTCCCGTCTTTTGTCATTCTGTCATGAGCTATTCCGCTATGTGTCATTTTGGCCATGTGGCGTCCTAGCAGTCGTGCCCTTCTGCAAGTTACTAAATGGATACAAAAGGTCCCGGCTCCGGCTCGTCCCATCTCGTGTTCTGTTATCCTATCCCGTTTTGTCCCAACCTCGCATGTTTTATCTTATCTTGTCCTATTTTGATTTTTTCTAACTTGTCATGGTTTGTCCATTCTTTTTGACGCATTGCGTGTTGTCCTATCCCAATCTGTCCCGTCTTATCCCAATCCGGAGCAATTTGACCTATCCAGTTTTCCCTTAACTTCTTAACCCTGGCTTGCCCTGTGTAGTCTTACCATCCTGTATTTTGCCCTAAATTATCTTAACTTATCAAATCCTAATATTTCGTTCTCATCATCATGTTTTGTTCTAACTTTGTTGTGTCGTAATCCTGTCTTGTCTTGCCTTGTCCCCTCTTGTTTTGCTGTCGCACATTATATTGTCTACTAACTTATCGTATCCTAACATGACCTATAAGTCCCATCTGGTTCTCACTCATCTTGCTGTATCTTATGATGTCGCATACTATATTGTGTAGTAACTTATCCTATGTCCTATTTTACCTAGTCGTATCCCTTATTGCCCATAATCCTGTCTTGTCCTACCTTCCCCTCCCTTATCTTGCTGTATCCTATGATGTCACACTATATTGTCTACTAACTTATCCTATCCTAGCATGTCCTATTTTATCAAGTCGTATCGCTCGTCGCGCTTAATCTTGTCTTGTCCCATCTGGTCCTCACTCATCTGGTTGTATCCTATGTCACATACTATATTATGTACTAACTTATCCTATTCTAACATGTCCTACTTTATCTAGTCCTATCGCTCGTCGCTCTTAAACTTGTCTTGTCCCATCTGGTCCTCACTCATCTGGTTGTATCCTATGAAGTCGCATACTATATTGTGAACATACTTATCCTATCCCAACATGTCCTATTTTATCTAGTCGTATCGCTCGTCGCGCTTAAACTTGTCTTGTACCATTTGGTCCTCACTCATCTGGCTGTATCCTATGATGTCGTATACTTTATTGTGTACCTACTTATCGTATACTAATATATCCTATTATACTTAGTCGTATCCCGTGTTGCCCAGAAACCTGTCTATGTCTATGATGTCGCATACTATATTGTCGTCAGTCTTATTCTATCCCAACGTGTCCTATTTTACCTACTCGTGTCGCTCATTGACTTTAATCTTGTCTTATCCTATCTTGTTTTGCCGTATCTTATGATGTCGCAGAATATAGTGTCTAATAACTTATCCTATTCTAACATGTGCTATTTTACCTATTTATGTGATAATTTTCTCATACAATAACATATTTGATCCTATCGTGGCTTATTCTTTTTCTATCCTATTCTGTTATGCTCTATGCTATATTAATATACCACGGCTTTGTTGTCATATAAGTACCAGAAAACTAAAATAAATTGTGCATCCCCGCTCTATAGCTATTGAATTTGTTTTAAAGAACTTTAGCATCTGGTTCCAATAAATACAAATGGCTAAATTGCTATACTTTCTCCATCTAACGTCAGAACCTAAACTTGGAAGACGAATCTTGCGCAAAACCCTAATTATAAAAAGCTTTGTGTTGCATTGAGCATTAAGATAATCTTAAAACGTCTAGGAAAACCACTGCATTCAATAAAACTGATGAACACAGCGTCATATTTTACATTGGAGCTATCCATCACAAAATATAAATATTTTTAGAATCAAAGTTTACGTTCTCGGAACTCACTGTCTTCGCTCGCTCATCCTTCGTAATATCTTGGAATACCTAAAGCATCAAGTGTGCTTCTCTTTCAAAATAGGAATACCTCAAAAATCAAATAAGCTTTTCTTGCAAAGAAATACGTCAAGTATTCAAAAAGCGTGGCTTACTGGGTATTCGCTCGCTCATCCTTGGCAACAGTAACCCAAGCGTCGTCCGTCTGTGACTTTCTAGCAACTAGAATACATTAGTCTGTAAATAAATGCAGCAAGAGTAGTAAATAAATGCAGCGAGAGTGTGCTTTCCAGATTATCCGGGCAACAAACTTCAGTGTTACAGTTTTAAGTACTAGCCATTCCCCTTAAGCGACCAATTTGCTAGTGAAAATCTGGAGATTTGCCCAGTATATAGTCTCGTCATCATGTTGTTTATTTTAGCCCTAAATGTACCTACCTGCGCTCAGCTTAACTCATGTTTATCTTAAGGGGAACAGATAGATATAAATATTCCGACTTGAACGCGATTAGCTAACTAGAAATGCATCAAGGATGAAATAAACTTCGCTTACTCGGGATTCGCCCGCGCATCCATCGCAATTTGGTAATGCATCAAGGCTAATAAAAGCAAATATTTAAATTTGCTTTGGGGTGACAACAAATCAGCGCCCTAGAGTATAAAAACAGCAGATTGTTGTAAGAGGTTGGTAATTGCTGTGGTTCGTTTTGCAGTAGAATTTAATTCAAAATAGATTTTGACTTCGATTAGTTGGAAAATAGTCCGTCCAAAACATGATTTAATTCTTGAATTCCTTTTTATTTTAATGTGCATGATTTTAAAAATTTTCATTCGGTTTAATAAAGGATGAATCTAAGATACTTAATTGTGTAACTAGTTTTAGTGCAAACTAGCATATATTCGATTATATACTGTGCTATATATACTGTCTTCCTATGTTTTTAATATAAGACGAAAGCGGCTGGTAGAAACCTGAATTTGCTTTATAAATATGTTTATTTTATATCAGTTTAATGTTTACACAAGTAAATGTACGCAAATTGCAGCCCGGAAGCACTGCAACTAATGTGTTACCAATCGAGTTGGTCAGCTGTTTTTTATCACCTATTTTATGAAAAAACCGGCCTTTCCGCAACAGAAAAAGCGAAACTATCCAGAATACCCTGCAACAGATCAGAAAGCTAATTTTATAGCCGTTTCCCTTAATGCATTTCAATACGAATAATTTAGTTCAATTATTAGGATAAAAATTACTTATTCTCGAGCTTTCCTCAAAGAAAATTTTCGTTAAACATAGACCTCGAATTGGTGCAGAAATCAATTCCCTTGTGGCGATTCAATTATGGGCAGCACATAAGGATATGTTACAAAAAACCGCCATTTTTATAAATATTTTAGCTGATTCTTATGTTCCAATGCTGTTTTTTAAGTAATTGGATTTCAAAATGTACTACTTTTATACAAACATTTTATTATTTATTATGAAAGAAGTAATATTTGGCACTAACAGTTTTTAAATATTTTGTAATCAACTTGTGTAACGTTCAAACTCTCATTTTTTGAACAAATTGTCTCCGTAAAACGATGATTTGATCGCAAAAGTTGTAAAAAGTTAGACTAAAGCCGTAACTAACTAACTAACATATTACTGTAAATTTAGTCAGTATTCGAATTCTTTAGAGCTGTTTTTACATTACGACCAACCGTTAACGACATATAAATGAAAGAACAGTCGGAAACTAATAGTGAAAACAGAACAACAACCAAATTGATCGAAAAATTTCTGCGAAAACAAGTACTGTGTATAGTTCTGCAGAAAATATATTATTGGATAACTATGTTATAAATTGAAGTGTTTTATAACCAATTAAGTATGTTTTATTGCTTTTTCATCCATTATATTAACGTAAACTAAGAGTAAATGGCCAAGTTTGCTGCTGTTTTCTCAGAATGTCCAAGATGCACTTTTATGCTTCGCTTACTGACTTTTCGGAACTGATTTTCACCATGTTATCTCAATTTTTTCGAGAGTCACTGTTGTGATTTGCCTTTAGGACTACGTTGTTACTCGTGACATGTCTGAAGAATGAAAAATCTCAGTATTAACTTTCATGATTGGTTTTTTTCTAGACTTGCTTTCGTTGTTTCCTAAAAAGAATTCAGTTGCAAATCCTTGATCACCATGTCTTTTCGTCATTGTGTATGCGAAATGTATTATTATTGATTTAAAAGGCTTAGAAAAAATCGCACTTGTAAACTGTCAACTTCTTATTCACAACTGGGGCTAATTTTAAGATAGCAGTTTAAAGTAAGGAAATTAGCTCGCTTTCAGATTCATTAATCAGAAGTAATTCAACCAGGTCATCATGCTGCGTTTTTCGGTTTAATTTCTAGTTGATTGCTTTTACAGCAAAACAACTTTTAATATAACAAAAACTAAATTTGACGTTTATCACCGCCATAAACATCGTTACGAGCAATTCGTAAAGCAGCAATTTGCTTTTATAGTGCCGCCAATATCTGTTTCCTGAAATATGCCTACAATTCAGTCGAATATTAGAGAAACATTGCTGTTGGTGCTGCGCACAATCACCATATCTTTGAAAATTCGGTGCAGAAACTGGTCGGGTGGAAATGTTTGTGCAAAAACGAGTGCGTTTTTTGAAACCTCTTCCGTCAGTTTGGATAATTCCCCCTTGACCAGAGCTTTACGAAAATGTCAGTATGGTGCAATTTAACAGTTGCAAATGAATCCGTATCCAGCAGTGGCTTTCAACGGCAAATGAAGGAGCAGTCTGCACCGTGATCTCGCGAGTCCAAATCCAGGAGGGATAAAAAGAGCAAAGACGACCAAATCGGGGCAGATAATGTAATACAGCCCCATAAATAAGGGCCGGTATACGGCAACGAAGCAATCAATCAAAACCTGAAACTTCAATGCGTTAAAGATGTAAAAGTGTGCCTCCGCTTAATAAAATATTGTTTTTGCTCAGATTGCGTGACAAGCTTCAGAATATATTAGGCTGAAAGCGCAACAAAAAGTAAAGGCTCGCTATCGAAAAGTAGATTTATATTTTTAAAATGCTGATATCGAGAGACATAAATGCGGTGAGGAGTTTTTGTTGTAGATCCTCAGATTACTTATTAATAGCCGGCCAATATCAATAAAAACCAGTCGAAAAATCGACTCGCCAAGCTGGCTTTCCACGAAGAAAAGCGGAAGTTGCTGTGGAACTATATGGAAGTATAATATTATTTTATTGGTTCGCTTTTTATATATATTTCACTTCGGTCGTATCGGGGCTAAATCTCAGAACGATTATGCAACCGTTTTCAAGGTTGCGATTTCCCGATACGCCCCTTAAGATTCTGATTAAAGAAAATAGCAAATAATAATAATGATGACAATAAAACGTAAATGCAGAGCGAGATTGCTTTCTACGCTAATTGTTGTCAACCGGAATGGGTGACGTGTAATGTAAATTAATAAAACAACAATAAAAGAGAGTTACGATCCTGAAATGTAATCAAAATTTCAGTAACGTTTTCTTTTACCTGAATAAGATTTTTGTGCCGCGATAAAAATGTTTATGCGTAATGTGTTTTGTCTTTTATTGCTTTATTTACATGTTCTATCTCATTTCCTGTAGTAGTAAAAAGTTGGACATGTCTTGTTAGTTAAGTAGATGAATTCGTAATAATTCGGATTATAAGGATGGATTTCAGCGACCGCTGAGGATTTTTCCTGCGTTTATTTATGATATAGCTTTCACAACAAACTTTTTGTTTAGCATATTAAAAAAAGTGTTTGGAAGAAGAACGTTTTGTTTTGAAAGAGAGGGCAACAAGTTGATGGTGAAAAAACAGCGGCATCAGCAGGAATAACGATGTTATTATGAGTAATTATTTTTAAAATAATTGTTATGTTTTATACTGGCCTCTTACCACACACGCTACGGTCGACCATTCGATAGTTATGTATATTTTTAAGTCGCCTCTCACTCAGAAGACAAAATAATATGCATCTACCGCATACATTGTAAGTGGAGGAAGGTGCGGGTAAAATACATTGTTGCGCTGCTTTGTAAATGGTCGCTTGCTGTGTGAATATCTCGAAAACTGTTGGCTGTGGTACGCATGGTACAGAAACATCCGGCAACCGTTAGCATAGGTAATTCTTGGGTTGTCTTTGGGAGCTCGGCGTTTTACATTCCCTTCGACTATACGATGTATAGTAAATTTATTGCGATCGTGAAAAAATTCCAACACGAAATTTTTAATCCATTTTGGCGTGCCGTCTATATGTTTGTACTGCTATTATAGTAAGCAGACGATTCGTTTTAAAATTTTATCAATTAAAGTACCCAGTAGGAAGAGCTATCCAGTTGTAATTGTAAATAAATATTTATCTGAAAACCCATTAAAAATTAATAGATACACACGTATTAGTAAGTTCTATTCCTCTAAATTTAAAATGCCCATATCTAGTAGTCTATGGAACCAAATAAAAACCTGAACATGTAATTTAACTTCTCGCTTAAACACTAAATATTTAAAAATGCATTAAACCAAAATGCAAATGTATTATGTATTGAAGAAGATATAAAGCATGAAAACTCTGGTTTCGTCAATTTTTCCGTGAGTGTTTATTATTAAATTAGTGAATACTTTATGCTATATATGATGAATACAAACATTCTAACTGTTTTTCTACAACAGGGCGAACATTTTTACCGCCTATCTCACATGCTAGAATCAAATGTATCCAAATCCAGAGCGTAGATACTACGATTATTTTACTGTTAATCAATAAAGCTTATAAATATAAATTTTAGAAGATATTCGTGAAATTAAAAATAGATTCTCGAAACAAAAACGGAACAATACAGTATGATGAAAATTAATAGTGTAACTAAATTCTAAAAAAACCGTCACGAAATAGTGGTGAAAAGAAATGATAGCAAACAGGGTTGCATAAAAATCATAATAGATTAAAATCCTAAAACGGTTTGTAAAAATAACTGCACGCAAAATAAATTTTGGGAAAGGGCGCGGCCAATATCAAACTCGAAGAGTGTTGCTAACATTTTAAAGTTTTTCCAGAATTCTAACTATTTTTCATATATTCTAATTTTTCATATTCAAAATTCTTTCGTCACATAATAAATAATTTCAATTCTTTGTCTTCAAATTTTCAATCTGACTCTTTAAATCATATTTGTTTTTCGTTTAAAACGAAACTTTCTTTTAAAATTCCTTTTGTAATTTTATATGTTACGTGTAGTGAGGTGATACATACATTTTAGAGGCTTATTGAAAATAGAAGGTATATGTGAATTGTTTTTAAATTCAGTATGTTCATTCATTACATATTAAAATACAATAATCAGATTGTTAGTATTTTTTAAATGGTCGCCGTAGTAACTAATCTTTTGAAACACTTGCGGCGAAGGGCACAATTCAGCGGGATTTTTAGCTTCTGTTAGACCGATCTGAATTAAAAAAGTGTGGTTTAAACGTATTCATAAGATCTAATTGACTTAATAAAAACACTTTTAATAGCCGAACGAAGCGAGCCAATGCAGAATGTTTCTGAATGTCCGAAACCAGGTCGGGATCTCATATGATTTCAAACCATCGTGCGCTTCTAGATGTTAGAAGCTTAGGTCGATGCTTTAAATTGTATTTGAAATTATAAACCAAATTTCAGATTCAATTACTTTCAAAGTTACTTAATAAAGTATTGCTTTTTTCATTTGATTGTTTGCAATGCTCAACTAGTATTTATAATGTACTTTTATGCTTTTAAATGAGAAAAAAATCGAATCAGCTTTTTAAAGAACTCAAAAATTAGCGAATTGCTATTCGACCTTGACACCCGTAATTGTTAGCTGTAGCTTTCGGTTTAAAACAACAATAAAAAAGTTTTTATAGGTAAAATTCTATTTCCGACTTTCAATTCATTTTAAATTAGACTGTCTACTAATGTGTGAAATAATGATCGTTTTACGTTATATGGCTTTAGTGAATCTCACGTCGAATACGTTGCATGCTATACGGGGACTTAAAGGCGACACAACGCTTAAAAAAATGGTCTTTGATAGTTTTGTGTTTAGTGAATATAATTGTGTGTTAGAACATTCCAAACTGAAGGGGAAGAAAGAGAAAATTCGATACATTCTTGAGTACCTCTACGACCAAGAGGAAAATTCAAAGCAGGTGTCCAATTTACCATTATAAGCTGCCTTCATCGGGTCAATCGCCTAATTTTGAATTATATTGTCAATAAGTGGCCAGATTGAAGGAGGAGCCCAGAAATGGTCAAAAGGAAGGGTGTTGTGTTTCACCAAGACAAAGCAAAGACTCGCACGTCTATAACGAAGCGCCAGAAGATCTGAGAGCTTGGTTGGGAGGTTTTATCGCATCCGCTGTATAGCTCAGACCTGGCACCAGGCGATTATCACCATTGCAAGCATTTGTAATATTTTCCTGATGGTTAACATCTGGCCTCAAGAGAGCATTATGCAATTGCTTGCAAAATGGACAAAAGTTATAGAACAAAATGGCGCATAGTTGGTCTAAATCCGGAAATACTTTGCTAATTTCATCGGCGAAACAAAGATGAAAAACGAATAGAACTTTCCACTCCATCTAATATATTCCCACTAGAAATTTTGCATGTCTTACGGGAACGTAGATTTAAATTTTTTTGGGGCTATATTTACTTGTTATAAATTTTAATACAACCTGCGGAAAATATCGCATTTAATACAAATTAATATTCAATCAAACGATGGAATTGGGGCGCCCTGAAAGCATTTCGATTTATTCTGCTTGAAATAGTGCGAAAAATTAATTTTCTAACGCATATGTAAATTCAAAATTGGTTATTTATTTTTCACTGTGAAAAATATTCGTTGTGTCCCTCTTCAATGATCCATCCGCTTTATACGCTTCGTATAAAAATGTCGCTTATAGTCCGCCCTACCATCATAATCGCAGCTCGCGTTTCAACAGTCATGGGGCCCCTATTTTTAAGAAGCTTTGTCGTACACACTCTATTATATACAGAGGTATGAATATAGTTGCATTAAAAAGGATTACATAGAAATACAAATTGAAAGCATTACCACGGATAGCATGGTAGCATTATTTGCCCTGGAGTTAGAGGACTGTCCCTTTGCACACACTCTGGCGCTACGCTAAATCTGTTTTACGTGCCGCGCGATCAGCGCCGATAAAAACCTCATTTGTAATCCACAAATCCGATTGCATTGCCTCCGGCCCTCTTCTAACTAAGTAAATACAATATTTATTGCGCTCTCTGCGCTGTCTGATTTCCCAACTTTGTTAATAACCGTTATCTAACTAACTTTTCCTTAATGAAAATGCATATTCCCCAGACTGAAGCGAGTCGCAGAACCAAGCCGCTTGGAACTTCTTCGAATCGTAGATCTTTGCTGTATCGCTTCGTTTATCCCTCCCGGAAAGCGAAGACGAGAAACAACACGGGATAATTCGCATATTCCAAATTAGCACCGTTTTGGTCAGTCTAAGAACCGGGGTCAAGTTATCTGAACTTTTAAGGAGAACTGTTACTAAATTCAAAACTCCAATATCATGATCTGTTGTGCCCAGACGGATATTGGATGTATGTTGTTGAGGAAGACGCTGAATTTTCTAAAATAAGTGCATTATTTTGTATAGTAATAGTTAAATGACTAGGCAACCGAATTTGACACGTTTACATGTAGTGCGTCTTTTCTTGAATCCTGAAAGCTATATATTTGCCAAATGAAATTGACAAAAATGTAATTTATAGTTAACTCGTTGACGGGACGGCACTTTTAAAGATTGCAGTGCAAGAAGTCCATTTCATTTAATCATATTATATTTTGAAAAATGTTAGTATTAATCAAATTATATTTTGAAAAATTTTAGTATGATTATACGTTATTATCATGCTTCAATAAATTCTCTGTTCATTTGAACCAATCCTGATTTTTTCTTCTCTTTGTAGAGGTAAACTATTCATATTAACACTGTTATTCTACGACCGTTGTCGTAGCTGTTCAAAATTGATCTCTAAAGAAGCTACGAGATAGCTCGTAGTTAGCGTCCTGGACAGGAGACCACCTACGAGGTATCTAGTAGTTGGCAGTCAACATGTTAAAAGATAAATCTAAGTTTCTGACAGTCAACTTTGTAGTACCAAGTCTGTAAGTAGGAAACCAATATTGTTTCTTATGGGAAATTCACATTTATTGTATGAAAATGGTAAAAAATAGCTGATTCAAAGTACTGCTCTTCGTTTGCTGAATCTATTTAGCATTTTATAGATGCTACGTCCAAAAAGCAAGTGCGTGTCCCACAGATGCAAATCTGTCGGAGCCATATCTAGTGAGTAGGCCGCATGCGAAAGCAATGCGTCAACTGTTTTTGTAATCGGTTTTGCTGGTGCGATTGTGTCTCATGATCTTCCATCGCACATCCCAATTCGATGGAGCAGTGATATTGATTTATACATGGCAAGCAGCAAGTGACTCGATATATTTTAATAGACTGAGGAAAGTAGCAAACGATACTTTTTGGTGTACGAGGTGTGTTCAAAAAGTATCGCGAATTTTGTGTTTTCTCAAAAACTATTTCTTTATTCATGAATATCTATTTTGTCCCCTTCAAAGTAATCCCCATGAGATATTATACACTTGTGCCAACGTTTTTTCCAATCTTCGAAGCACTTAAAAAATCATTTTCCCTTATCTTGTTCAGCTCCTCCTTCGATGCCATCTTTACCTCGTCAATATTAGCGTAGCGTCGTCTTTT
>JAWQRO010000314.1:0-43345 GCA_033557835.1 Helochares maculicollis
ATATATATATATATATATATATATATATATATATATATATATATATATTTGTGTGCGTCAGTCTCTCTCTCTCTCTCTCTCTCTTAATATTTTAAAAGCAGTCAGAAATTGGGTGACCTATTAAATGTTATGTATTTATTTATACAAAAGTGCCTTGTGCGGCTTCCCGATACAGTTTTGTCATTACTAATACGCGGTTGTGCCTTATTTGTTCCACATCGATAATTTGCTTTATTTTATTACAAGAGAAAACATGTAATTCGATTCAGATTATCGTTTTTCGTTGTTTCGATGCACATCTTTACGTTCGCATTCCCACATGTTCTTGATGTTTTTTCAGGTGTAATATTTGAAAATTGCAAGATCACAGTCCCTATAAAAAGTATTTGGGTCAAGTTTTTTATTACTCCGGAATTTCTGGGTCTGCAAAGATATCTGCATGTTATCACTGCTCATCTTGAGCCATACGTACGGACTAAAGTTGCTTTCGATTCATTTCCAAAAGTGTTACTAAGTCAGAAATAGCTCCCGCCAACCATTATTTTAAATCATAGCTTGTAACTAGAGTTGCTGGATTGTATAAAATGTAATTGCCGATTGTAATAGATTTAATGATCCAATCTAATATCAGTTATAGCAGTTTAAAATCTAGCCACAGTAATTATTTCTAGTGTGGTATTTTAAAATCACTCCTGTTATATATTTGCAATGCATTTGTAAACTTGAGACTGAAGAATCTCTAATCTTATGTCAAGTAAACATGTGAGCTAACGTTACAAGTGTCTGCAGTTGCTTCTTGGTTGTTTACATTCAGTTGAAGCAGTTTTAAAAAGCGGAAATAGAAAAAGCGTAGCTCGCTTATTATTTTTCACGCAAAATGAGCCTTATGCAACAAATGCTGCGAACTAGTTTATTTAATTTTTTTGCATTGTTTATGCGGCTTCACTGATAACTGAATATAAATACGCCAGATCCTTTGAAGTGATAATTTAAGCAACGGCATTTTAAAGAAGCGCAAATGAAATTGGCAATTCAATACATTTTTAAGGTGGAATATTTTGTTTGCAACATTTCAAAGCCGATTTATTTATCTTGCTAGATTATTAGGAACAAAGAAACCTATTGCTTTATATTTTTATTGTTGGTCTACGTGCGGGCTAAATTTAAACCTTGCGAAATAACTAAACGCCTTACTGAAGAGTAACTACTTTTTGACGTGGAAAATGTGCAAACGAATAATAAATATTCCTTCGCAGGTGGACCGAAACTTCAGCTTTTGCTAGCCAGAAATATTACGGGTGCAACAAATGAATATGGTTTACTTGAGGCTAAAATATGGCCAAACGGCGCATTCTAATAGCATTATGCTATCGATATGCGAAGATAGTTTCACTTATGGATTGCGTGAGGCCGCGAAGCAAGCTTATTTATTTAAGCAATTTAATTTATGGGAGCTAAATAGATTATGAATATTAATATGGACTGAATTCGTGTGAACGTGATTTGCAAAATTTAGCCCGTAAACCGCAGTTTCAGTGTAAAACAAGTTGATCGAAAAAGGTCATATTATAGAAACTCCGCAAAATGGTCGAGATTCTTTTGCGGAGAAAAAGGTTGGAATAGAAAGAACCGGCCTAGAAACCTCTCGAAGAGATCATTAAGTGACATTTCTATGATGATAGTTGAATTGCCGTACTAAGAGCCGAACGAGAAGAAGTCTCATTACAAAATTATCGTTCGCGAAAACTTTCCTTCTTTATGCGAGCCGCTTAAGAGTTTTCTCGCGTCAATATCGGTGTTAAGACGGGGCGTGATTGACGCACCGAGCCGATTGTAAATTTCGCTTTGTGTTTACGAAGAGGTCGTAAAACCCGTAATTTTAAAAATTAATTGCTAATAATTTTTCCCCGCCAGACAAAACGACGACCAATTTGTTACATTGTGCGAGACTTTCAAAAAAATTATTTATAACTTATACACGCTGATATATCATAATGCTCTCCTGAAATATTTTGGGATATTTTATAATAGCGATGACAGAAAATCATGTGCGCCGACAAACAGAAAGGCGCTTTTATTCTTTATTTAATTTTTTTTCGGAAAAAACTCGCATGACTGTTTATCAAAGTTTCCATCATGTACATTACTGCATCAAAAATAACCTCTTATAATATGCTAAAATTAGTTTCGGGATATTTTTAGAGCGTTGTTACGCAAGACTTTGTGCGAATTAAGAGCATAGATAATGTATCTCGGTTTAATTGGCGACAAACACAAGTTTCGTTAGCTCTAAAAATTATAGGCCGAAACGAAAAAACGAAGGCCGGAGCTGTTTATACAGTAATTGGGTGCATGCAACCTTAAGCTGGCTTAAGATGGGCAATACACATACAGTGAACGAACTAAGCTGCTTCCCTGATAAACAACGGACCTCCGCACTATTTTACAACGTGTTTTTGGTTATAAACTGCATCCAATGGGTAAACAATTTAGAAGAGGTTGTAGAGAATCGCGCAATTTTACGATTCATTTCGCAATTTGGCGTGAAAGTTACATTACAATTTGGATTTTTCCACGCTTTATTACCCGAATGCATTCAAAGTTTCGTTGCAAATGTTAAGAGAATTGAAAAATTCACGTGTGTAACACGAGGGCGGCGTCCCAGGGACCTGTTTTACCCGAATCGATATCAAAAACCTCCCATTGTGGTTGTGGAGCCCCGCAATCGGGGGCGCTGCCTCGGCCGCATCCACTTTGCCCCGAAAAGTTTCCTACACGCTCGCTTCTATTTTTAAAAGTGCACAAACCCAACCAAAATTGCTAATAAAGACATTCAAAATATCAACGCGGTGCCGATAAACGTCGTTCTAGCGGTTTTAGTTGAACTGAATCTGAAGATAAATTTATTCCTATGATTTATCACGGACTACCCACGATTATCGGAATAACATCTATAGATAGGCCAAGATTCATGTCGGTTTCCAAATTTAATTTGATGATTACTCTGCTAGTGAAGTTATCTGCTTTTTTATATATGTTGATTGCCCACGATTTGAGAACTTTCTCCTTCTTCCGGACCGGACGATGTTGGCTAGCGGTGGCTCTAAGTGCAGGAAACTCTCCCGTATTGAATTTGCCTGTGGATAGACTCGATTTCTCATGGAAGGCTATTTATTTTTATCGCGGTCAAATGTGGCCGTAATTAAAAATTGTATTCTCGATCAAATGTAAATAAATTAAAAGATAATTAGAAAATCTATTATATTTGGTAATCTGGATCAGACGAGCGTCCGAGTAATTAATGCAATTTACTTAGGGTCCTGCCATTATTTCAAAGTGCTTCCTTCTGCGATTTATTTCACTACTTTGAAGCTGCCTCACTAATGCTGAATTTGCATTATAAATTTGGATGAAATTTATGCCGTGCCACTTAAATATTTTCACTTTTCTAGTCCTGGTTTTGTTGTTTTCATTAGTTTTTTTTGTAGTTTTTTCATTAGTTTGATTTGTTGTGTTTTCATTTGTTTGGTTGTGTTTTCATTTGTTTGGTTGTGTTTTCATTTGTTTGGTTGTGTTTTCATTTCTTTTGTTGTGTTTTCATTTGTTTTATTGTGTCTTCATTAGTTTATTTTGTTGTGTTTTCATAAGTTTCTTTTAGTGTTGCTCAATAATTGCTTTACTTTAGTGTTTTATAATCAATGCCCGACTGATGAAATCTAATTTCGCACGGAAATATGTTCAAAAAAGGTGATCTATAGTATCCTATTCGCGCACAAGCCTACCTATGCGTCAGCTTCCTATTTGGCTTAATTTGCGGTAGAAGATATTAATAGGAAGAATGGAATGTCGGAAGGAAGGCCATAAGCGATTATTTTAGTTACTGATCTGGAGACACGTGGCAAGGCTAGTTTATGGCTTATTTTATTGTTTTGTTTAGGATTGGTTTTACAATTTGTACGTATAATATGCAGTAATGTGTAACGTTAACTTAATTTCCAGTCGGGTTTTAAGCGAAACGCAGAGGCCATTAACTGAAACTTTAATTTTAAAGTGTAAGTTCAAGGCTTCGCTATTCGGTATATTTATTTCAAACTGTTTTTTGGCTTTTCCACGCTGAATAGTTATTATTGCTTGAATAGTGTAATAAACGAAAAGTTTAATTTTACCCTATGAACTTACAAGTAATTGAATTTGCTAACAAAAATACAGAAATCGGTGTAAATAAAACTCTGAATTTCTATCTCTAGTGATTTCTTTTTAATCTATAGTCGATTTTGCCCATCAGCTGCCAATTGGTATATCAAATATTAAATATTGAGATGACAATCTTCATTCTAAAGCCATGGAAAATATTTTAAGGTTTAAAAATTACAAATTTGCCAATAAAAGTAAAGCGACTGTGGTCGAATCGCCTAACTTACCAGTAATAGGCTTAGCTCCGAGTTGCAACTTCAACGTTTATTAGACGAATGCAATTCAGAGTGTAATCATATCATATCGTCTCATATCTAGCCATGAAAGAAAGTAAAGCAAATTCTAAAATTCATGCAAGCTAGATGATACCAATCTCATAGTGTCTCAAAAAGCACTTTCAAAACTTACTGTTTCGAGAAAACTGTTCTAAAACTGCAGCACTCTTTATGAGCTTCAGCTAAAATCTGTAGATATATCAGATTACACATTATCTTCCTACAGAGGGTGTAACCCAATTCATCTGTTACTATGGATCCTAATCTGCAGCGATTACTTTTTAATCTACAGTCGATTTTACCCATCAGCTACGCTTTGGTATGTCAAATATTATATAATGAGATGACAAAACTTCATTCTAAAGCCATGGAAAATATTTTAGGGTTTAAAAATTACAAATTTGCTAATAAAAATAAAGCGACTGTGGACGAATCGCCACACTTACCAATAATAGGCTAAGCTCCGAGTTGCAACTTCAACATTTATTAGTCGAATGCAATTCAGAGTGTAATCATATCATATCGTTTCACATTAAGCCATGAAGGAAAGTCAAGCAAATTCTAAAATCCATGCAAGCTAATGATATCAATCTTATAGTCTCTCTAAAAGCACTTACAAAACTTATTGTTTTCGCCAAGAAAATTTCTGTGGCCAAACGATCAATTGTGTTTATGTTCGTGAGAAAAATAATCTCATTAAAAGAAAACTGTTCTAAAACTGCAACACTCTTTATGAGCTTCAGCTAAACTCTGTAAATATATCAGATTACACATTATCTTCCTACAGGGGGTGTAATCCAATTCATCTGTTACTATGCATCCTAATCTGTAGCGATTTCTTTTTAATTTATAGTCGATTTTGCTCATCAGCTGCCAATTAGTATATTAAATATTAAATATTGAGATGAAAATCTTCATTTTAAAGCCGTGGAAAATATTTTAGGGCTTAAAAATTACAAATTTGCTAATAAAAATAAAGCGACTGTGGACGAATCGCCTAATTTACCAATAAAAGGCTAAGCTTCGAGTTGCACCTTCAACGTTTATTAGACGAATGCAATTTAGAGTGTAATCATATCATATCGTTTCACATTAAGCCATGAAGGAAAGTCAAGCAAATTCTAAAATCCATGCAAGCTAATGATATCAATCTTACAGTCTCTCTAAAAGCACTTACAAAACTTATTGTTTTCGCCAAGAAAATTTCTGTGGCCACACGACCAATTGTGTTTATATTGATGAGAAAAATAATCTCATTCAGAGAAAACTGTTTTAAAACTGCAACACTTCTTATGAGCTTCACCAAAGCTCTGTAAATATATCAGATTACGAATTATCTTCCTACAAGGGGTGTAAATCAATTTATCTGTTACTATGCATCCTAATCTGTAGCGATTTCTTTTTAATCGATTTTTATTATTTATTTTTTATAGACGATTTTGCCCATCAGCTGCCAATTGGTATATCAAATATTATATAATGAGATGACAAACTTCATTCTAAAGCCGTGGAAAATATTTTAGGGTTTAAAAATTACAAATTTACTAATAAAAATTAAGCGACTGTGAACGAATCGCCACACTTACCAATAATAGGCTAAGCTCCGAGTTGCAACTTCAACGTTTATTAGTCGAATGCAATTCAGAGTGTAATCATATCATATCGTCATCATATCAAGAAATGGAAGAAAGTCAAACGAATTCTAAAATTCATGCAAGCTAGATGATACCAATCTTATAGTCTCTCCTAAAGAACTTACAAAACTTACTGTTTTCGCCAAGAAAATGTCTGTGGCCAAACGATCAATTGTGTTTATGTTAGTGAGAAAAATAAACTCATTAAGAGAAAACTGTTCTAAAACTGCAACCCTCCTTATGAGCTTCACCTAAACTCTGTAAATATATCAAATTACATATTTTCTTCCCATTGGGGGTGTAAACTAATTCATCTGCATTCCTGTTGGATTTTTCAAAAATATTTTTATCAGTGAACTGAGTTTTTCGTTGATTAAACAAGTCCAAATTGTTCATTATTTATTCATATAATGACTTCCTGAAAGCCTATTTGAAAATTTTTGATATTTTTTAAAAAGGGTTCTTATTAGATAGCTATTTAATTAATTTCCAAATGCAAAGATCTGTTTGCTCATCTGAATCAAAATTTATTAAAGGCACCTAGCTAAGTATAATTGGACAACTAAAATTTATGACTAAGTAAAATTTGATATTTAAAATTGGCTAGATTTTAAGCCGAAGCGGAATATATACCAACTAATGCTCAAAAAATGAGCAATTTACTCTCAACCCCCAAATGCTAATTTAAAGAAAATTCGCTAGTTGAATCAAAACATTTTTATTACATAAGTCGGCAAGTAATTGACGCTTATACGCCCAGACCAAAGATAGTTTGACTTCAGAATAAACATTTTGTCATAAATTAGCAAGTAAAAACCTGACATTGCACTTCCATATGCCCTGCAAAACCCATTATACGTATGTTGGCTCAAAAACCGTTGATTTATTTCATCATAACCAGCAACAAATGCGCGAATCGGTGTATAAAAATAACAGTGATTAATATTAAATTCGTTTTCCGGTGGAGGCTTGCTGAGGCTTTGAAATGAAATTATTTATTCGAGTCTTGCACAGTTTTTGAATGAAGAATACATTGCGAATGACCACGTAAGCAATTGTCTGCTTTAGAGCCGGCTTACCTAACCATCAGCAAAGCGGATTGTCTCTCAGTTTGATTAGCAATAAATGTTTGAACCATATGATGCACCATTTAAACTATTAATAATCGACTCATACATCAAAGGGACGACGCTTGCCAGCATAAGAAAGACTATTCTACTGAATGACCGCTATAAAACTTGCAATTCGCAACATTCTTATACCAAATAAAAGCAGCAACATCCTAAAATACATGCCAGCAAAGCTGCGCCAATGGACAGTTATGAAATAAATAAAAATGAGGGCTGCAGCCCTTTACTTAACATATGGCATTCATGCAACACATTTGCTACTGTCTCTTCGAGGAGAAAGCCAATGAAAGTTCCTAACTTTTCTCGAAGTATTGATTAATGAAAAATTAATTTGTATAATATTCTTGTTAATCGAGATATAACTTAACTGTGAGGTACTTACAGATTATACTTACTTACAGTCGCTAATTAGGTGCCTCACATAAGCAGATTGGAAATTATGAAGGAAATGCATTTGCTGATGTTTTTATCCAGCTTATATGTCGTTTAAAATCTATTTCTACTGAGTCAAAATTATACTTATTTCACCTGTATGAGTTGAGGAAATGCAGTAACAGCAAACTAGGCATGACACTGAACCAGTAATTTTGCCATTTTTGTCAGCTATGATTGCAGAATTCACTCAAGGAAGCATCTGCCAAATTGCTTGTTGTTTGCAACACAAGGAACATATACACATAAAAACGCATTTATGTGTCTATCGACTCCTCGTCAAGCATATCCACTGTTTTGCCTATGTGTAAACAATGCTAACTAATCCTTTCTAATACTTAATTGCTGTAAAGCGTGTTAGTCCTTGTTTGTTCATGTAAAGAGAACTTAGTGTGAAGAGAACTCTAGTTTGGT
Source organism: Helochares maculicollis (assembly GCA_033557835.1). NCBI lineage: Eukaryota > Metazoa > Arthropoda > Insecta > Coleoptera > Hydrophilidae > Helochares > Helochares maculicollis. The sequence goes on from JAWQRO010000314.1 coordinate 8,080, forward strand.
CTTTTAACGAAAAGAAGAAAGTTGGTTAGCCTCAAAGTATGCGACTTTGAAAATAAGCTGACCACTTGGTAGATTTTTAAAAATATAGAGGCACAAGAGTCAAAACTATCAAGTTTACAAGACAGATTGAAATATAGATGAAATGTAGAAAAAATCAACCACAAATTAAAATCTGTGTAATAAGCAACATTCTGTGGGCTTCTAAACTGAAGGATTCTGTCCTCATCGGCGGCTTCGTTCAGATTCAGTCCGTAGAACTGAATAATATAATAATAATAAATAAAAAGCAGGTGGAAAATTATTTCCACCATAGTACATTAGTACTAAAATATCAACGTAATGAAAATGATTTAAAGTAACTCGCGAAATTGTAGCAGAAAGAAACAAACGAGAGACTATCAATGCTATTTTGGCGACTTTACGGTTCTAAGGTAGATTAACGGCAGGTTTTATGAAACCGGCATTAAAAACTATTTATTTCTTGGTTTGTATAAACCATTACTAGCGAAAGTGCTCGCATTGAAACCACAAAATGGGATAATTGGCTGATAAAACTTTTAGTGCCGCTCTTTTTACTTTCTTTAGATTTGTAAGTCTACAATTGAGTTCGCGTAGAAAACTTCAATATCGCCTTTATGTATTGATGTTAAAATGTGAAACAATGCGGAGCATCCCTATTGAAGGTGCTTCATCGAATAAAAAGTCTTATATATTAACACGCTGAGTCCCCTTCTGGCCATCGATGGACATTTTAGCGGTTTTCTGTGGCTGTGTGACCATCGGTGGGCACTGTCAGCTTTACCTAAAACTCCACGTGGCCAATTTTGTAAGATTTTGTTGGAAGATGCAGATTCAGGCAGTTCTGTCAAACTTGTCATGAAAGATTCTGTTGCTAGTGTTGATAGTTGGCTTTCTTGTTTGATCAAATCTTGTACAATAGTGTCTCAAAATACTCTTTTTCTGGTATTCTATGTATTATATAAATGATGTGCATTTGTAGTAACTGTAGCAATTATTAAATGACAGGCAATCCTTTTCCACCATTCGTCTGCACGTCTTAGAAAAGGCTAATATGACGTCATTTGAGCAGATAGATCCATATAAGACTTCCTCTTGTAATAGCCACCACTCCTATCTAGACATATGAATCATCTTCAGGGGCAATTCAAATCTGTCGCGATTAATTATTTTAGATATTTTGTGGCTGTGTGACTATCGGTGGGCACTGTCAGCTTTAACTAAAACTCCACGTGGCCAATTTTGTGAGATTTTGTTGGAAGAGGGAGATTCAGGCGGTTCTGTCAAACTTGTCATGGAAGATTCTGTTGCTGGTGTTGATTGTTGGCTTTCTTGTTTGATCAAATCTTGTACAATAGTGTCTCAAAAGACTCTTTTTCTGGTACTTTATGTACTATATAAATGATGTGCATTTGTAGTAACTGTGGCAGTTATTAAATGAAAGGCAATCCTTTTTCACCATTCGTCTGCACGTCTTAGAAAAGGCTAATATGGCGTCGGTTGATCAGATAGATCCATATAAGACTTCCTCTTGTAATAGCCACCAATCCTATCTAGACATATAAATCATCTTCAGGGGCAATTCAAATCTGTTGCGATTAATTATTTTAAATATTTTGCTTATATAAAAATTAGACCTAGAGCAGCAGTTCCAAAGCATTTTCAGAAGTCCCATTCAAATCTTATTTGTCAGAGGATTTTTGTTTGTGAATTTTTTGATTTGCATGTTTGAAACCAGTCGATTGATAAGACCCTCATACATAAAATACAAGAAGTAATATATAGGATTTTTTTCTCCAAGAACCACATCAATGGGTTGCCCAACCAGACATTGGAAGCATAAAACACAAATTTATTGACCAAGCATGACTTTCTAGTAGGAGCTCAATCCGTTAGTATATTAGATATGGGTGTAAATGAAGCACTATTTACAAGAGACTACCTCCGAAAATTTATTTCTGAATAAGATATCGTTGTTTAAATAAAAAAAAACATCCCAAAGTCATTGAATTCTTGTAGAGACATACGGCGATCTTGCTCCACTTGTAAACACTTGTGAGCGCTGGTTTCAACGTTCAAAAACGTGAAAATCGACCAAAAAAGTTCGAAGACGACGAATTACAAGCATTATTGGAAGAAGACGATACACAAACACAACAAATGATAGCAGAGCAGTTAAATGTTACTGGGCAAGCTATTTCCAATCGCCTGAGGGCCATGGAGAAGATTCAAAAGGTTGGAAAATAGGTTCCACACGAATTGAACGAACGACAGATGTAAAGACGAAAAACTGCGTGTAAAATGCTGCATTTACGCCACAAAAAAGGGGTTTTTGCATCTGGTTGTAACTGGCGATGGAAAATGGATATATCAAACGTAAAAAAGCGTGGGCAACGTCAAGATATCCATCAATATCGAGTACAAAACCGGATCGTTTTGGGAGGAAGACAATGTTGTGCGTGTGTGGTGGGATCAGAAGGGAGTACGAGCTTCTCAAACCCGGCGAAATAGTTAATACCGTCCGCTACCAGCAACAAATGATCAATTTAAACCATATATTGATCGAAAAACGCCTAGATTGGGCTCAAAGATACGGCAAAGTCATTCTGCAACATGACAACGCTCCTGCACATTCAGTTAAAGTGGTAAAAGAAACGATTTCTCTGCTTGGTTGAGAACTCCTACCCTACCCGCCGTATTCACCAGACCTGGCGCCTTTAGATCATCACCTTTTCTCATCGTTGGGATACGCACTTGCTGAGCAACACGTCAAGACTTTCGGGGATGTACAAAAATGGGCCGATGAATGTTTATCAATGAAAGTTGAAGCTTTCTTATGGAATGGTATCCATAAATTGCCCGAGAGATGGGTAAAATGTAAAAAAAGCGAGGGCCAATACTTTGAATAAAAAATGTGTTACCATTGTTTTTAAATAACTGCGTATTTTTCATGAAAAACCGACTTTTTTAACTTGCGCACCTGGTAAAGCGGTTTGATAGAAATCTCGAGAATTTCCGGTAAGAAAAGAAACAAGCGGATTTTTATCTCATCAACTATACTATATGTGAAATATAACCTCAAAGATGACATTTTAATCTATCAATAGATAAAAATATCTTTGCCGTGGTCAAGGTAAAAATGTGACCACTTTCATCGCTTCGCAGTTGTTCTGTAATCCTTTACTGCAGATGCAAAGGTATCGGACACTGCAATACTCCTGAAAGTGCCTCCTAACCCTTTGGTGGCACTTTGGATTATCAGTCTCAAAATACAACATTTAAAGCGCTCACTGTGACCCTCCAGTAATTAGTCAAATTTACGGTACAGACTTACAGAAATAAGTTTACAGAGAAGCCTCACAAAAATGAATGATCTGAACTATTTACTTAATATTAGATATCTTAAACAATTAAAAATAATGAATATGCGAGGACAAAAGCATTTGACACCGTGATCGGAAATTTAAGCACTGTAAATACTTTTACTCAATATTCTTGCTTGATATACTTTGTGTGAAGCACTTTTAATGAACCACTTCGCATTTAAAGCTATTTTAGACGTAATCGTATTTTATAGTAATTCTGCGAAAGAACAACTAAATAAAATATTGTTTAAAAAACTCTATAGTAACCAAACTATCCATTATTTTTGCGAGGAGGTGTTCCCCTAGTGTACCCATGATGTGGAAGGTTAGTATAATTAATATCCTTCGATTGAAACGTAACACATGAACGCTCAGTAATCGATAAATTACCAACAACTTCCGTAGGTTCGCCAATGTAATTTAGGAGACCTCACCTCAAACTACACTTTCCTGTGGATATGAACTGTAATTTTAGTAAAATGTGGGAAGATATCGATAGCCTTGGCGATAATCAAAAAATTATTAATAAAGTAACAGCCTGCAGTCCAAAAATAGCCGCTTATAACTGCATTGGGGTATTAAAAAATTCAATAATTATCCATTAAAAGCACAAAATGAAATGACCACGACGAAACGTTATCTTATAAGCGGCTCGAATTAGAGGCATTCCGATTATGAGAGCCAGTCGCAGGCCGCGCTTAAGTCAATAAATGTAACTAATTTGCATGAGATATTTTATTTAAATCAAATCAGGGAAATCAATTATTCAAATTTTTATTTACTCCGTGCATCTGTGGGAAATATTTTTCATGAATTTTGTTTACCCGTCCACCTAAGCAAAATTTTAATTTTCCCAACGCAAGTCGATGACTCACGATTTTTTATTTCCTCCAGTAAAGCTAGTAGAATGAAATTATTTTGTTACAGTTGGCTGCCACGCCGGCAAATAAATAAAACACGACTACAAATCTACAATGGTGCATTAGTTATAAATTTACTGTATAATAGGGCATCAGTTCCAGCCATTGAACTGAGAACGGAAACGCAGCCGCTTTGCCTTACACCTAATACCATATGGATACAGCCAAACAGTCTACGCTAGATCCCAGCTATTTTTAATCCACCACCAAATCTTGATTAGAAGCCAATTCAGAAGTCGATATAAATCAATTACGAGGCTGCTAGAAAGCAGCGGGTTAAGCTAGAGAGTTTCGGTTCGTCCCCCGTAGAAAGCTCTCTGGACGCCCCCAGTAAAAACATAATAGATGATCATAGAGCAAACAGGAATTTCGATAATAAATTTTGCACGCAGATATTTTCGTTGCAGGCAAAAATAAAGCCGAAACGAAATTTCTCATCATTTGTTTGCCAAGTGCATTTAAGAAGTGTTAATAATAAATATTTGACACGGGTTGTCATCTCTTATGAACTGCAGATGTATTTTTAATTATAGCCTAGCCACAGATGCCACTTTTCCGTTAGTTGAGTAAAAATGGAAAAACGAGCCGCTGGCCTCAATGTCTCCGCCGCTAATGCTCATCGCGCTTTAGGGAAAAGCGGGTCATTTTTTCGCACTTTTCCAATTTTAAATAACAGGAATTGCGTTATATTGTATCTACTGACACCTGTCAGACGCGCTCAGATTATTTTCGCAAGTCGGCACGAGATTTGTTTTATATAATTCTAACACGAAAATAAACCCAGTCATTGGATTTATTTAAGAATATCGAGATAAATAGTTCTGTTTTTCTGAAATCAACAGGTGTGCTGGACTGTTTGTTTACTCTTTATCCTATAGGAAGCTGCTTTTTATGAAAGTCAATTAGATGCGTTTCAATTCTTCGACTCAATTCTTATAAATAGGAAGAAAACGATATGTTTATGTTCGCTAGCAATCTAAAATCTTAGCGAACTGCTCGTTAACTGTCTCTATAATTGGCGTTTAAAAATAATTTGAATGGTAAATTGTGCATTAAGCATGCAAGTGTGCGATATAATAATGATCTATGGCTTTTTGTAGGGTCTCATGGAAAATATTCAAAGTTAAATGCGAGATACACCAAATTTGTTGTGGCTAGAATTATTTAATACGTATTTTAAGCGTAACGAAACAATGTTCCTTGTGCAATTTTGCAAGTCTTGAGTGGACATTTTTACGTTGTAAAGTGATGCTAATTTAATGCCTTTTATCCACTGATTGCCCCTCATTGCTGAACCGTTTAAATTTAGTTTTTACTCTTTCAGGCACTGGATCCTTCGGGAGAGTCCTATTGTGCAAGAATAAAATAAACCAAGAGTATGGAGCCCTCAAAGTTCTGGCGCTGGCGGACGTCATCAGGTTAAAGCAGGTGGAGCACGTGAAAAACGAGAAGAACATCCTGCAAGAAATCAGACACCCCTTCATAGTCAATTTGTAAGTACATATGATAAATATAAAGCTAATGTTTGTGCATGCATTATAAACTGTTAGATCTATTTCCGTGGGCAATAATAGATAAATATTAATCATCCAGAACGCCACTTCAGACTAATATTTGCACAGTTAAATCGAGTTGTCCTTGTATGACGTCATGTTTCTAAGGACGATTTGCTAATGTGCCAAACATTAAACTGCTATCTTGATAGACTCGAGTTGTTTTATTACTTCAGTTGCAAAACATCAAATAATGCAAATGTTTTCTTGGAATATCAAAATCATTTTATGGTTCCATTTCAGCGCTAAAATATTCGAAAACAGATTTCAAAAGACTTAATCGAACTTTTGGCTCTTTAAATGACATGTTCCAGCTCCTCACTTTGCTTGATATCCTTTCGTAAAATTCACGCGCCCAAAATTTCATATCCCATTTTATTGCTAATCAATATCAATATTATTTTTAATCAATCTCAATATTATTGATAATTAATCTCAATGTTATTAATAATCAATCTCAATATTATTGATAATCAATCTCAATATTATTGATAATCAATCTACAGCATTCTTGTTGATCAATCTCAATATTATTGTTTTTATAGTGTTAGATCTGAATATTCTTGCTACTGTTGCGAGTAACTGCCAACTCAATCGATGGATGTGCCATTATTTGCGTCGTAAATATTTCTGTAAAAATCTCATGTCAGTGATTTTAATTGTTGTGACGCTTATGCTACATATTTGCTTAAAAAGTAAATACGAGCATGTGTAAATACAGTGCTTTTGCAGGAACGCTGTAAACAATAAATAACATATAAACAGATTGGAACGTTGGTGTGCGAAATGCCTTGACTTTCGGCAGTTTTAGTGGCTAAACCTCTATGTAAATATTTATGTTGGTTATTTTTCGCAATCCACCTACGATCTTCAATAGGTATTGTTAGAAAAAGCGTTATAAACCAAATAACGGGACTGAGATTTACATGATTTCTCCCTTAAGAAAATCATTTTGTAGGCGACCACACAAAAGAGCACTTCGCTAGCTTAGCAAGACAATTATTTAGTCGAAGGGTATTAGAAATAAACAGAAAATTTAGGTCGAACGTTAATCTTGTTTTGAATTTAAAGTTTTGTACGAATCAAGAGCCTAAAATGCATATTAATCCCTAATGCGTAATATTTCTTTTTATAATAATGTGGCTGAACTAACTAAATAAAAATTGTGAACAAATGGATCTAGAGTAGAGAGTCATTAATGTTTTTTAATATTGCTATTTAAGATTTAACAATAAGATAATGGTAAGCTTTTACAACATAATTTTATATCACCACGGTTTTGGATTTTTGGCGCTTATTTCACATTATTGAATCAGTTTATTTGTAGGTTGAAATATCGGTTTGGGTTTTAACAATATGCTGTCCTTTTAACTGCTACACGAATGTCACATTTATATATGCAAGTATTGACTAAGAATTTTTGAGAAGATGTTTCAAAATTGGTTCGAATTGAATAACAGTTTAAGTCTGTCAAATGCTTTTAACCCTTTGTTTTATAAAAACGACGAATCAAAAAAGTTGATGCAAGCAGGCACTAACCATATAAATCACACCCTAGTGCACGAAGTAGATATACTAAAAATATAGTCGTATAAGATAAATGTAGTTTTTTGTCAATTCTCTGGGATTGTAGCCAATTAAAATCAATTGGTTTGCTTCAGCAATATATGTTTACATTTATTTATATAATAAGGGGAACGTATTGCGATCATGACAAAATTCAGCCTCAAGACTGACGAATCTCTATGTTTTTACAGATATTGTTAGATATCTTCACTTTCTTGAATAATCATATTTTTATGGCGACATTCGATTGTAGTTCACCATTAAAAGAACAAAGAAAATCAGTCAGAGTTGGGGAATCTTCTACAATAAGATATAGCTACCAAAATAAGTACTAGTCGTTTAAAATCGATCGAAAAACTGTTCTTTAACAGTATTCAACCACATTTAATTTTATTTATATTTATCAATCGTAAACTTCTATCGAATCGCGATACGAAAATATCAAGTAATATAAATCAAGAAATATTCTAACATCTACAAGAAGTGGAAGCTGCGCCTTCGGCGCAGCCGATTCGAGCTTCGCTCTTCAATTAGGAGCGTAAATCTAAGTTTCTAGCATCCAGAAGCATTCTGTTACAAAATGTGTGGAGAAACTTTTTAATAGATGAACTTTAAAGACATATATTAGCAACAGCATTGCTTCACGTAACAAATGTTGGTATGTATAGTATATAATAAAATGTCTTGGCTGACTCTCTTAATACGAATACGAATAATACGCTGAATAGCAAGATTGTTTGGATATTAGAATTTCAGGCTGGCGCATTTAACAATGGAATGTTTCTGAAAGTTAGAAGCTTTAGCTGCCATTTCTAAGAGCGGAATGTTTGTGGTTGTTAGAAACTTTGGTTGACTCTTTTAATTAAAGAGTGAAGTTCGAATCGGCTGCGCCGAAGGCCATTTTACAAATGATTGAAAATATCTCCGCTTTCTTGAATTTTCTTGAATAATCATATTTTTCTGCCGACATTTAGTAAAATATCACCATGTAAAAAACAAATAAAGAAAATCTGACTGAGTTGAGAAATCTTCCATATAATAAGCTGTAACAAGCGAAATTAGTACTCGTACTTAAAATTGTTGGAAGAACTGATCTAGAATTAGCATTTGATTTTGCTTATACTTATGACTCGTAAACGACAATCGAATCGTGATACAAAAATATTAAGAAGGATAAATCAAAAAATATAAATCAGGGAAGAAGTTATATTCTAACATCTACAAGACGAGCAAGCTGCGCCTTCGGCGCAGCCGATTCGAGCTTCGCTCTTCAATCAAGAGCGTAAATCTAAGCTTCTAACATCCAGAAGCATTCTGTTACTAAAAATGTCGACAAACCTTATATTAAATGAACCTTAAAGAAACATATCAACAAAAGTATTACTTCATTTAACAAATATAGACATTATTCTATATAATAAAATGTATTAGTTGACTCTCTTAATAGAAATACGAATGATAGGTTGAATTGCAGATTGTTTCTGGATATTCGAATCACAGGTTGGCTTTTAACAACGGAATGTATCTGAAAGTTAGAAGCTTTAGTTGACACTTCTAAAGAGCGGAATGTGTCTGGTTGTTAGATCAATCAGTCAAAATCAAAATCAAAAATATGTTTATTGGACTGAATAAAACATATCTCATAATCGCCTCTCGGCTTATAATACTTGGTTTATATTGACCTACAACTTCCTACTTTTCAGCTTTACGTTGTATTCGTCACGATATGTGAACGTTTTTCCGTTATGTTTTAAAAGATGGATTACATAACGTCGCAAGAAAAATTTTAAAAACACCTGCACTGCTTGGTTGACGCTTTTAATTTAAGAGCGAAGCACGAATCGGCTGCGCCGAAGGGGCAGCAAAGGCCATTTTACAAATGTTCGAAGATATCTTCACTTTCTTAAATTTGTTTGAATAATCATATTTTTTAGCCGACATCGATAGTAGTTTACCATTCAAAAAAATAACGAAAATCTGACTGAGTTGAAAAATCTTCCATAATAAGCTGTAACGAGCGAAATTAGTGCTCGTAGTTTTAAATTGTTGGAAGAACTGATTTAGAATCACCCATATGTGATTTTGTTTATACTCATGACTCGTAAACGTTAACCGAATCGGGATACAAAAATACATAGAAAGAAAAATTGAGAAAGAAGTTATATTCTAACATCTACAAGACGTGCTGTCTGTACCTTCGGTGCAGCCGATACGGGCTTTCCTAAACCTTAAAAAACGTACCAGCAAAAGTATTACTTTACATAACAAATGAAGACATTATGGTTTATAATAACATATCTTAGCTGACTCTCTAAATACAAATACGAATAATATGTTGAATAGCAGATTGTTTTTGGATATTAGAATCCAGAGCTTGGCGGAATGTTACTGAAACTTAGAAGTTTTAGTTGACACTCTTATGAACGGAATGTTTCTGGTTGTTAGAAACTTCGCTTGACGCTTAATTAATTGAAGAGAGAAGCTCGAATCAGTGGCGTCGAAGGCGCATCTAAGTCGATTTTACGAATGTTCGAAGATATCGTCATTTTCTTCAAATTTTATACCGATATTCGACCAAAGTATTACGTCGCACAACAAAAGGAGACATTATGGTATATAATAAATAGTCTTAACTAACTCTCTTAACACGAATACGAATAATACGCTGAATAGTAAGATTGTTTGGATATTAGAATTTCAGGTTAGTGCTTTTATAGGAATGTTTCTGAAAGTTAGAAGCTTCAATTGATACTTCTAAGAGTGGAATGTTTCTGGTTGTTAGAAACTTTGGTTGACGTTTTAATTGAAGTGAATCGGCTGCGCCGAAGGCGCAGCTTATTTAATTTTACAATTATTCGAAGATATCTTCACATTCTTCAATTTTCTTGAATACACATATTTTTATGCCAACATTCGATTGTAGTTCACCATTCAAAAGAATAATGAAAATTTAACTGAGTTGAGAAATCTTCTACAATAATCTGTAGCTAACAAAATAAGTACTCATACCTTTAAGTCGATTGAAAAACTTCTAAAATAGTACTCAACGAAATTTTAGTTTGTTTATATTTATAAATCGTAAAACTGATACAAAAATATTACGAAAGAAAAATCAAGAAAGAAGTTAGCTTTAAACGTCTACAAAACGAGTAAGCTGCGCCTCCGGCGCAGCCGATTCGAGCTCCGCTCTTCAATTAAGAGCGTCAATCTAAGCTTTTAACATTTAGAAACACTCTGTTACTAAATGCGTGGAAAAACCTTTTAATAAATGAACCTAAAAGAAATGTAGTAGCAACAGCATTGCTTCAAGTAACAAATGGAGGCATTATGATATATACTAAATTGTCTTCGTTGACTCTCTTAGTAACGAAAGGTTTCTGAAAGTAGAGTAGAAACTCATGCTGACGCTTTTAGCTCCGGAAGATTTCTGAAATTTACGTTGACGCTCTTAAGCTCGGAATATTTCTGGTTGTTAGAAACTTAGGTTAACGTTCTTAATTGAGAGTGAAGGTCGAATTGGCTGCGCCGAAGGCGCAGCTTACTCATTTTGAAGATGTTAGAAGGTAATTTCTGAATTATTCATACTTTAATGTCAAGAATCTATTATAGATTGAATGCAGAAAATCAGATTGAGTTCAGCAGCATTTTGTAACTGTCTTTGAAACGATTTAAAAGTACGTCCATTAATTCAGCCAATAATTTATTTAATTTATGTTTTGTCGGAAATGTTGAGTAGAGGCACTTCATATTTTTTAAATTATAAATACAATAAAAGTTCTATTGTTAAACTAAGAAAGCCTCGGTGTAACTGTTAATGATACCACTGTAATACAAATGCGTGTTTATCGCAATAGGACATATCCGTTAATGCATAAATTCTACTTTAGCAACGCTTAGCCACATAATGTTTGATTTCTATAAAACATAACTGCCTATCAGTAGTCCTATAGACAATTATTACTGTATTATTAGGAATTTGATAGGTCTTTGCAAGAAAAGCATTTCGTTGCGCTCAATTGCACTTTCCATACAATAAAATTATTGTCTTCTTAGTCACAGTTAATATATAACTGTATCTACAGATAGAACTATTGCTAGGTTGAAACGCAGTTTTGATGTGACATCACAGGATACTAAAACAATTTATCGATGTATTTATAATAAACATATTTTATAAGCATAGGCACGAGCAGATAATATTAAATATACATAATGTAAATATTTAAAGGTAATCTCAATTTGCAAACATTTTATCAAACGATAAACAAAATTAAGTCAGCTACTGCAATTTCTTTATTATGCAATGCTGCATCAGAAGGAATGCAATTGTATCAGTTCACTTAGATTTGTACTGATTTTTATATTGTTATGGCTAAATAAACACAGCATAAATCGTTAAATTCTTTTGTTTGGCACTTCTGTATTATTGTAAACAATAAATCAGGACCGCGATTTAATTTTGTAAAATAAAATTATACATAGCACAAAATTTACATTATGACGTGTTGTCTTTAGCTATTTGAAATGAAGCGTGACAAACGTAAAAAACCACGTATTCTTTACAAGGAAATTTAAGTAAATACTAGGCATGTTTAAGCTTGATGTGATCTACAGTTTATTTAGTATTAGCAGCCGAAACAACGCGTTTATTTAAAAATTAGTCAGGCACGTGTGAGGTGCATTCCGATGAGGAACGTTATAAACATTTTACATCATATAAACCGAATAATATACTTGGAAAAGCCTGATTTTTTCCGTGAGTTATATACCAACATTTGTTGCCGTTGTATTAATATTTACGTTCCTGATTTAGAGTCGTCATACTGATTGAATCAACCAAACGAACGCTGCATATTTTCATTGTCTCTTATAAAATCGTCTTTGGACAAAAATAATGCATATTTAAATGAATTGCATATCTTAGATTGATTAAATCACTTACCCTTGTATGGTTACTATGGGAACACGGCAAGAATTTTTAACAACACAAATTAGTAATACTTTGTATATTTTTTATGCATATGAAAATTAGATATTGAATACAAATTATTTTGAAATAAGCCTTCATTAGTGATTCATAAATATCTAACAAATGATTAATGAAGCGAATAATAGAACGCATAAGGCTCATCTCTTACCTAAAAGTCTTTTCAGTAAAAAGTTTCATTTGCTTTAAAGGTGAGGCATTCCGCTGCGCTCTATTATGTTCTAGACATAGTAAAATTATCCAAATAAAAGGAAGACACTCCTCAAACTAGGAATAATACAGCTGAAGTGTGTGTAGATTTTATTATTAGTGTACGTAATGCAACTAAAACTTTAATAAATTCAGTGTTTTTAAGTAACAAAGCCTATTCGTTCATTTGGATAAATGTTAATTTGAATTTATTTATCTTGAACTAATTAATTAACATTTAATGTGGCTTTTATACTCTCTGTTAGCCGAAGAAACAATTAAAAGCATATAGAGCAGAATAATGGGCACCATGATAAACAAATATTTTGCAGTAGTTGCTTTTAGCTCCGAAGATAAATTCAAATACCGCATTTCATATTCCGAAGGGTACAAATTCTTTAGATAGTAATATAAATACAGTCATTTTGCGAGTCTGTCAGTGATACATACAAAACATTTGTAATTGTTTCAAAAACAGATAAAAAATGTTGCGCAACTCAATCTAATTTTATTTATTTTTTGAAATCGTAAACTATCGTGTTAGCAAAATATAATAATTCAAAAATGAAAAGTTAGCGTCTAACATATATATAAAATGTGTAAGCTGCGCCTTCGGCGCAGCCGATTCGAGCTTCGCGCTCAATTAAAAGCGCCAAACTAAGCTTCTAACATTCAGAAACATTCCATTATTAAGAGTATCAACTAAATGCTTTTGTTAATTACCATAATGACTCTATTTGTTAATAATGAAGCTGTTGATACAATTATTTTAGTGAAAAGGTTTGTTGGCACTTTTAGTCGTAGAATGCTTTTGGATGTTAGAAGCTTTGGTTGACGCTCTAAATAGCGGACTGTTTTTGGATGCTAGAAGCGTAGATTGACGCCGTTAATAACGGAATATTTCTTGATGTTAGAAGCTTAAGTTGACGCTCTTAATTGAAGAGCGAAGCTCTAATCGGCTGCGCCGCAGGCGCAGCTTACACGTTTCGTAAATATTGGAAAATTACTTTCTTGATTTGTCTGTCGAGATTCGATTGGAATTAACGATTTAAAAGAAAATAATCAGATTGAAGAAAAACCCAAATAAATTACGGTAAAATTTATCTTTTCATATACAAAACTACTTGTTATAGTTAATTTTATAATGTTTCACACATTTTTATTACGTGATATGGAATTTGTGAGCATTAAAAAAATTGTAATTTCGGTGCCCTGGTTGAGTACTATTCTAGAACATTTTTTTAAAGGATTTTTTAAATCAGGATTTTTTTATTTGTTGAAACCGTGAACTCCAATCGAATATCGATTTTAATAGATCATTAGTCTAGAAGATGAAGCTACTTTATAAGATCTGTAAAGCTCTCAATGGAAGAGCGAAGCTCGAATCGGCTGCGCCGAAGGCGCAGCTTACACGTTTTGCAAATGTTAGAAAATTAATTTCTTAAATAATCATGTTTTTATGTTGATATTCGATTGAAACTGAAGATTCAAAAGAGAATCAAATCAGATTGAGGACAAAAACAAATAAATTAAGGTGAAATTCATCTGGTTAGTAAATTTTTTGCACTTTTTTACTTCATGGCTTGTTTAATATGGAATAAGTGAAATTTCAAAAGATAGTAATTTGGGTTCTCTGGTTCTACAAATGGTTTTTAAACGAATTTTTAAACGATTCAAAAGCAGAAGTAGAAATTTCGCTTGTTAAGGCTTATTTTAGTGAGGCTTTCATCTCAATTTGATTTTATTTAGTTTGTGAAACCGCAAACTCCAATCAAATATTGACATAAAAAATCATTAATCTAGAAAATGAAGCTACTTTCTAACATCTGTAAAAAATGTAAACTGCACCTTTGGCGCAGCTGATTCGATCTTCGACCTTAGATTCTAACATGCACAAACAGTTCGTTACGTCAACTAAAGCCTTTTATTATATGACTTCATTTACTTATAATGAATCTATTTTTGATACAATTTTTTTAGAGCAATTTATTAAAAGATTTGTTGATATTTTTAGTAGCAAAATGTTTCTGGATATTAGAAGCTTCGGTTGACGCTTTAAATAGTGGAATGATTTTGTATGCTAGATTCGTTGGTTGACGTTCTTAATAGCGGAATGTTACTCGGTGTTAGTAGTTTAGGTTGACGCTCTTAATTGAAGAGCGAAGCTCAAATCGGCTGCGCCGAAGGCGCAGCTTACTCCTTTTACAATTGTTAGAAAATAACTTTTTTGAATAATCATATTTTTATTTTCGATTAAAATTGAAGATTTAAAAGAATACTCAGATCAGATTGAGGACAGAAACAAATAAATTACGGTAAAATTCTACTTTTTAACAAATATTTAGGACTTTTTTGGTTTTATAGCATACTTAATATGGAATGTGTGAAAATTCAAAAGATTCTAATTTGCGTGCTGTGGTTAGGTACTATTTTAGAACTGGTTTTTATACAATTTACAAGCAGGAGTACAAAGTAGGGTTCCCAACTCAGCCTGATTTCCTTTATTTTGTGTATCCGTGAACTCTAAGCGAAGGGCGAAAGAAAAATATCACTAATTAATTAAATGAAGCTATCTTCTGCAAACAATTGCAAAACGTGTAAGCTGCGCCTTCAAACTGAGTTGAAGCATCTTCTATAATAAGCTGTAACTAGCGAAATTAGTACTCCCACCTTCAAATCGTTCCAGAATAGTACCCAACGAAATTAGATTTTGTACTTTTGAATCGTTAATCTACTTGAATTGCGATAAAAAAATATGATTAATCAAGAAAGAGAAGTTGCACTCTAACATCTACAAGATGTGCAAGCTGCGCCTTCGGCGCAGCCGATTCGAGCTTCGCTCTTCAATTAAAAGCGACAACCTAAGCTTCTAACATCCAAAAACATTTCGCTATTAAAAACGTCATCTAAACCTTTTATTGTATAGCAGAGTGGCTCTATTTATTAAAACCCGAAGCAATGGTGTAGTCGATATATTTTTATTAGGATGATGTAATAAAAGTTTAGTTGACGCTCTTAATAGTGGAACGTTTCTGGATGGTAGAAACTTAGGTTGACGCTCTTAGTTGAAGAGCGAAGCTCGAAGCGGCTGCGCCGAAAGCGCAGCTTACGCTTTTCGAAGATTTTAAATTTCTGGATTAATCATATTTATAAATCGAGAATCGTTTGGAGTACATGTTTTAAAAGAAAAAACACAATAAAATTTCTTTTTCTCTAGAACATTTTTTCAAATGACCAAACGAGTACTAATTTTGCCAGCTACAGATTATTATAGAAGAATCCTCAACTCAATCTTATTTTGATTATTCTTTTGAATCATGAAGTGCGTCGAATTTCGACATCAAAATATGATTATTCAGAAAAGTGAAGTTATCTTCTAAAATTTACAAAAAGTGTAAACTGCGCCTTCGGCGCAACCGTTTCGGGCTTCGTTCTTCAATTGAAAGCGTCAATCTAAGCTTCTAACATCCAAATACATTTCGCTATTAAAAGCGTTATTCTAAAACCTTTTATTGTATAGCATAGAAGCGCTATTTATTAAAACCTGAAGCAATGGTATTGTCGATATATTTTTATTAGGATGACGTAATAAAAGTTTAGTTGACGCTCTTAAAAATGGAACGTTTCTGGATGTTAGAAACTTAGGTTGACGCTTTTAAATGAAGAGCGAAGCTCGAATCGGCTGCGCCGAAGGCACAGCTTACGCGTTTTACATAGAAGATAATTCCTTTTTCTTGAATGTTTTTATTCTGATGTTGAGATGCGATTTTAGTTTAGCAAATTTTTCCATAGCCTATTAAAAATAGAATTTTCAACTTGAAGAAATGGCAGTTTCGGTGATCCTGTTGAAAATTTGTATATCTCAGTTTTGTGACGTTTAAGTCGTGCAAGGAATAACATCTGGACAGCCTTATTTTAACGCCTAGTTAACTATGTAGGTAAACAGGTAGTTTCGGTACATGGATCAACAGTTGATCCAGATCAACGATTGTGCGTATACCAAATTTTAACGCTGCACTTCAAACGGTTTTACCGATATCGTATACATACACACACACAAACATACACAGATTCACACACACAGAGACAAAATGCCAAAAATGTGCAAAATGGATTCAGGAACGAAACGTGGAGATCCGCTAAAATCTCAAAGGCGAAGTTTTCCATGATCCCAAGAGCTTCCCTTTATTATATTTCGTATAGTAATACGGGAATATAAAAATAGTTGGAATGGTGTACTTGAGTAGACAACACAATTGAATTCACAACATAGACATTCATGATCTTGAGCACCTTTAATTAGGCTCGCGAATGTTTAGATACGAACCGATTATTTAGCTCTTGGCCTGCCAATTGTCAATGAGGGTCATGCCTCAGTTCAGATTTGCTTTGCAATATTTTATTTTATTTACTGGGTACGCACGTTTGATGGCGTAGTTACAGAGCAAATATTTTGAAACATGTGTTATTTTTCTAAAATGCTAATCACCGAAGTAACCTATTTATTTAAAAATGAGCTACGCACACACGTGCTTCGAAAAATGATTATATACAAAAAATGTCGGCGCATTTTTGCAATATGATCATTAAATGTCGAGGCCTATTAATAGCGTTAGTGGTAAACAAAAATGCGCAAAGCAATACAAATAATTACACTATATGTACAATGTGAGAGCGTCGTGAATTTCTTTTTTCACGACAGGTTTTTTTCTTCTATTATACGTATAAAATATTCTGATTAACAGTAATGAGCAGTGTATTAAACGTAGTCTTTGTTGATATGAGAAACATCAGTAGTAATGTGGGTTTTATTTATAAAATTCAAATTAAGTGCTAATAAATCGATTCATTTACATTTTTCTTAGAGACATTGCTTTAAGGAAAAATCTTCTGCACTTTCCAAATGCATCAATTGGTGCGCATATATTTTCTGAATGAATTTCATACGAGCAACACGTGGCAGTGTCTCGAAAGAAAACATATCTACAAGAATGCTTATTTTAAAAATGTTTCCATCCGTTGCGATACAGCCATTTATAATCGCAACTCGGTTATAAAAAAGGTCTAATTAGCCTAATTTACCAAAAGCGAAATAAGACTAAAACACTTATTTCAGTACGTGAACATTCTAAAAGGACCGAAAGTAAAAGTAGACTGCAAACAAGCACAAAAAAATAAACACATAAATGGTTTTAGGCCATATTACGTTACATTAGCGACAATTAAAACGAGTTGGGTTCCATGCTGTGTGTAAAAATATACCTACCACGTACTCTAACGAAAATAATGGTCCATTTACAAAGCACACACCGATTACACTATCGGACCATCAATGAAAGTAAATTGATGCATTATTCCTGCGCGGCTTAAGTAAATTTCCCATAAATGTGTGTTTAAACAATAGCAATAAAGAGACCCAAGTTCAAGACACATAAAGCAAACCAGTTTTGTAACCAGCGACTGTACATCCATCCATCCGACCATCGTTCGTTGCCTTTTGCATATGAGTCACACTTTCTCTGGGCGGTCTCGCCCTTGGGGCTGATTTTTTATTTATTCTTTTATGCATAAAAAATAGGAAATGAAAGTGACATGAAGCGAAATACTAGCCTTCCACAGTCTGACCGATGCAGAGGTGAGGCTCAGATTGAGAGTCTATTAATATAATTCAATGTCTAGGTTACTATCGAAGCGCACCTCTGAGTATTAATTGAGCCTTTCTTAATTTTTGTAGAATTTGGTGCAGCCGGGACGATATGTGTATTTATATGTTGTTTGAGTACGTTTGCGGAGGGGAGATTTTTTCGTATCTGAGAAACGCTGGACGGTTCAGCACGTCAACAGGGAATTTCTACAGCTCGGAAATCGTATCAGCCCTCGAATATTTGCATGCAAGGAGCATAGTTTATAGAGACTTAAAACCAGAAAATTTACTTTTGGACAAAGACGGCCATTTGAAGATAACAGACTTCGGCTTCGCCAAGAAGCTCACCGACAGGACGTGGACTCTCTGCGGCACCCCGGAGTACCTCGCCCCGGAAATCATCCAGAGCAAAGGCCACAACAAGGCTGTCGACTGGTGGGCTTTAGGTGAGATTTTCTTTTTATTTACTCTTTTCTCTTTTTTTACGCTTCTATTTCGCCGCTGGACTTGCAGCGTGAAAGTCCTCCGCTGTGTATTTACTTCTTATATATGTACTTCATAAGAAAAGTAGTTGTACTAGAGTTGTTCTCCGAGGTCGACGACTTCCAGGTGTGCAATCTGCAGATGTTAATGTTGTTATTTATTATGTCTAGGAGGCCCGGTCGGCAATATCTTTTCCACCAGGTGCCCCTCTCTTCTCCATTAGAGGAGCTCCAGCCTCATCATTATTCCAAAATCACGACCAGCAAGCCCGTTATGTCTTGTATTGTATTTACGCAAGAGAATACTTAATCTTGAAGTTCAATAAACAAAAGGCTCTTAAAAGTGCTTTCGGTGAATGGGCTTGGCTTACGCTTTTACGGGGTATTTTTAGAAAATGCATCCAAAATTACGCCAGCGTCAAAGCCAATGCATTGGTGGAGTGAATGAGATAAGTTTATGCAAAGCTAAATTTAGTGCCCCAAGTTGTTTTCAAAAGCACTTAAGGTCAATAATTTTAGGTCAAAACGAATCCTGTTGACTTTACCTAAATAGCATTGTTCCATTTTCAGGAATCCTCTTGTACGAAATGCTCTGCGGATACCCACCTTTCTACGATGACAACCCATTCGGCATCTACGAGAAAATCCTGAGTGGCAAAATAGAGTGGCCCAAACACCTAGATCCTGTGGCTAAAGACCTCATCAAGAAGCTGCTTGTCCAAGATCGGACAAAAAGGCTGGGGAATATGAAGAATGGAGCAGATGACGTTAAGCGACATCGGTGGTTCAAAGGGCTGGATTGGCAAGATGTAATCCTCAGAAAACTCGCGGTAAGTGGTTGCCACTGCTACAAATTATTGCTATTACGCATAAAAACGCCTTACTTTCATGACTTTGCACTAATAACGCCCCAAAAGTGAACAATTTCTATAATCAGCGTTGTTTTATTAGTAAATTTTATCATGAAATTGTAATTAAGTATGAAAAAATATTAAGCTTAAGAAATAGGTACTGAAAGAAGTTCCAACTTATACTCTGGAAGGACTCATTAGTTTACCACTCGCATTAATAAGGCGTAGTTTTACAGTTTTAAAGAGTTCCAGTGTTCTGGAATCCAAGATATAGCATTACTACTGCTAACAAGTAAATAAGATGCCTCTTGTCACTAAACCAATCCCATAATTAATACAGTAAAGCTTTGGATGAAGTTCACTGGCTGCTGTCCGTTCAGCTGACTGCCGATTTGAGTCTGGAGGGTAACGGTTGGCCCAAGATTCAACCCATCGTTACATATTGAAGCAAAAGTCCTCTTAGAATTAAATTAATTAAGAAACGCCCAAAATTTATGAATTGCAGTCTATTGCGCATAAAAATCCCGTACTTTGAAGACTTTAAACTTATAACTCCGTAGAAGTGAGGCCCTTTGAAATTTGGCGTTGCTTAAATTGTAATTTAACACACAAAAATATTAAGTTTAAACAATCGGTGATGAAAGAACTTTCAAACTATACTCTGGAAAGACTCCTTAGTTTATCACTCGCATTAATGGAACGCAGTTTTACCATTTTCAATGAGTTTAGTGTTCTGGAAGGAAGCAAGTAAATAATATGAGTCTTGTCGAAAAACAAATGCTTCAATTAATATGCTTTGGACGAAGTTTATCGGCTGCCGTCCACTCAACTCACTGCTGAGCGTAATGGGGGATCCAAGAATCATACTTTGTTATGTATTGAGGCTAAAAGTCCTCTCTATCTTCCTGAAACAGCTCCAAGCAGCTCTTAGAATCGTTATTGATTTTGGTTTGATTTGAGCAAACGCGGCGCCCATTTCAAAAACAGCTGTCTCATGGACGCAAGATGCATCCAACAGTACATTTAGAATCTTTAAGGCTTCATCTATTTCTTGCATCTTTACTTAATGGTTTGCCAAAACGGTAATGTTGACTTGTTTGAAGTTTTACCGCCACCTCCTTTGGGCAACCTGGTCTTTCGGCAGCATCTTTGCTTATTCGGCTGCGTTTAATTCTACCATTTCTCTCTATGGTTCCCTTCTTCACTATTTGTCTCAGTGGAGAACGGGTACCACTTATCAAGCCAAGTTTTAGCTTGAATGGTGTTTTCTTCTATCAAAAAGCAATAATTCGCTAACACAAGCAATTGTTTTGAATTCAGTGTCCAACATCACTACATTAGCGCTCTGCAGCTTATGAACTTATGATCATGTCATGAAATTTTGAGGAAACTCGTCTAAAGGTTGATGCTTCTTCAAAATCATTTGGGATTTTCATTAGTGGTACCACCTATGTGTTATCCGGCAGAGTTTTCAGCTTGTGTGTTAGGGTATACAATTTTTATTTACTTAACTCTAACAGGAATCAAATAAATTAAGAAACGATTCAAATTAGTGACGTTCGAGTAAAACATCGTCACTTCGGCAGCGGCTTTAAGTCTTCAACTTTCCATCTTCGGTTGTAGGAAGGGGGAAACATGTTGCTGGCGCCTTTTCTTTACATTTACAAATCCGTCTCTGACGTTTTAGTCTTCCCTACTTTTCATACAGCAGTTACCAACATCGAAAACTTTGACTCTTACGTTGGTTTCCGGTGGAGAGATCTTCGATCGGATTATTGATGATGGTTGGTACCCTCAGCAGAGCTGTTGTGGGCATGTTTTTGGAGAAAAGTTACGTGTCCGCTTTCCGTTACATTTAAAAGGGGCCTCTGCCATTTTACTGCCAATCTTTTAGATGCTGAGGGTCTGTGCCTTCACATTTTTTTTGCTCCTTAAAGTCTGGGCGTTCACTGTTTTTTCTGCTAGTTCTTGCCTGGTATCCCGATAGCTGGTGAGTTTGGAAATATCCGCTCGAAGTGGGATCAACTTCTTGGTACCATAGTGTCCGCAAGGGAAAACCTTCACCCTTCTCGAGAGCTATGAGCAGACCACCTAGGGCACCATGAGGGAATAAAGATATTTTGCAGTAACTCTAAGCTACGCCCGTCTTGTTAAATTTACGATATGGTGCCAGTCCTTCGTCTGCACCTCCTTTTGTTTAGCTTTAATTAACTAGATGCGGACTATCGCGAGGGCGACAGTTAATGAGAAACTAGTGTTTCGTTAGCAGTTATTTCGTTATAGTAGTTGTAGGTGCACCAGCGAGTGATTACTGTGCCTTGCGACTATGAAGACTCACATCAAAAACGAACTCGTTATTTATTAATTCCAGTCTACCAAAACACAGCCCCAATCCTGAATTAAGCATATAGACTGATATGGACTATTCACATGCCTTGTAATGCGGCAACCTATGATACAGAACAATCTCTTGCATATATTCACTGCTCGTTTACTAAATAGAATCGTTAGTCTGTGGTTTTGTGATATACGAGTACGTTTCTGGTACTACTGGTAGATTTAATGACAAAATTTTAAATTTCAGCCGCCCATCACGCCTAAAGTCCTTCACGAAGGAGACGCCAGCAACTTTGACGAATACCCAGAGACCGACTGGAAAAGCGCGAGAACCCTAGAGGAGGAAGAATCAAAATTGTTCGAGGATTTTTAGTGGTTTTTCTTTTTGGCCAATAGAATTTTGTTGTGCGATAACGTTTTTACTATTATGTAGGTGCTGTTTAATACAAATTTTTAAATAATTATTTATTATTTAAAACTTAAACTTATGTGATATATTATTTTGTTGTTACATTTAGCTAATTCTTAGGAATATGTTGATTTTTTATATAGTTTTATAGTCCAACAACAATAATAATAATGATTTAATGTAACTTAGCTGCGTAAGCGAACCATTAATACAAGTTGTATATATGAATTGCAGAAAATATAGACTATTGTTTTTCTATTTACGTAATATTTTTAATTAAGTGATTAATTGATTGGGTGTCTGAAGCTGCCTATCTTATCTTTACGTAATCGATTTGATAGTACGAGACTAGGGAATAGACATGCATATTCTGTTTGAAGTGTTAGTGCTATTATATAGAATACAATGTCAATAAGACCTATATCGAAGGAATTGCAGCTTAAAGCTGAAACGGAGCTGAATGAAGACCCAAAAAGGATCCCTCAAGACATTGAGTACATCAAGGAATGGATCAGGAGATCCCCCCATATAAACGCCAGGACAGGTACCTTACAGAGCACATTTTACGTATTGATCTAGCTTGTCCAGATTTGCGCGTACTAAACCTGACTTAAAATTTTAGATGACCAATGGATTTTGACATTCCTGAGAGGCTGTAAATTTAGCCTGGAACGCACGAAAGAAAAAATCGACACGTTCTACTTAATGAGAAGCATTATGCCGGAATTTTGCTCCAATAGAGACCCTATGAGCCCAGAGATCCAAAAAATTCTTAAGTTGGGCTATTGTCTTCCGCTCAGGAAAGCCAAAAGCCCTGATTCACCAAAAGTAATTCTAGCAAGAGTCTTTGATCCTACCGTTAGCTTTATTGATGTTTTTAAAGTGAACTGGATGATTATGGAGATATGCTTGCTGGAAGACGATCAGATGACCATAGCTGGCCAAAGCGCTGTGCAGGACTTCAAAGGCATCACTTTGCATCACATGGCTATTTTCACTCCTGCCCTTATGAAAAAAGTCGCGACTGCTTTTCAAACTGCTTTGCCTGTCCGACCTAAGTCTAATCACCTAATCAATGTCCCTAGTTTTTTCGAATCCTTTTATGCTATTATGAGCCCGTTTTTAATGGAAAAAATTAAGAAGCGCATGGTCGTTCATTTAGGCTCCAACTGGGATGAAATGTACAAAGACGTTCCCAGAGAGATTTTGCCTGAAGAATATGGAGGCACCGACGGACCTATAGAAGAGTTGGTGCAGTATTGGAAGAAGAAGGTGGAAAGCTACCGGGATTGGTTCATAGAAGAAGAACAGTATAAAACTGACGAATCCAAGCGCCCTGGGAAACCTAAAACTTCTGACAACGTTTTTGGATTGGAAGGATCGTTCCGAAGATTAGATGTTGATTAATACCTTGAAATTTTAGCTCAAACTTCGCTAGGTAATAAATCTTATAAACACAAGACAATTAGTTTGATTGTAAAAATATATCTGATAAGAGTTGTCCAACTGCTAACATTTTGCTATCTTATCAGTTACTTAGAAAATGTTTGTGCTATGTTTTAGTCAGATATGGAAATTTAACTCAATAATAGAATGACTTAACTACCTAAAATTGGTGTGCAGAAGCAAGCATGTTTTTATATTAAGTAAGGATGTAGCTGTTCTACCCAGAATATTCGTTGTTTTTAGGTGAACATTGTTAATAGAAAAGTTTTTTAACATAAATATTTAGTTACGATTACATACTTGTTTTATTTGCTTGAACTAGAAGGTAAGGTGTAAATTCGCTAGAAGATATGATGGGTTTATCAAGTAGATAAGAAAGGTATGAAGTAATGTTGTTGTTTATTTGAGGAATATACTTGTTTTACTTTATTAACAGCTTTTAAAAGCGTTTTTCAAGAAATAAAGCCGTCAACATTAGTAGGATTTAGGTTTTGTTCATTACTTAAGGGTTTGACGTAGATACAACATTTCTTGTGGATACTCTTCTTTTGTCTCAGAGATCCGGAAGAACTTGTCTGTTCATCTCCATGATTATTTTTTTATTTTATGCTCCCACTAGTCTCTAATTAGGTGCCAGAACTGAATATTCTGTATTCACGCTGTTGTAGCTCTTTGAGCATTTTATTTGTTGGGTACAAAACTATTCTGGACCAGGAATCTTCCTGCTTCATTTGAGCGTATGATCGGTAGCGACTTTCTAAGCATAAAATAACGATTTTCATGCCGGAGATTCATGTATGGACATCAATGACTTTTGTTACAATATACCAATTTGCAGCTCTGAATATTTTGACAGTTTCTTAAGAATTAAAAAATCTTTTGACCATGAAATGTGGAGGTGAGGCAGATAGACCAATATTATTAAAGATATTTATTTATGTTTTACAAATTGGAGATCTCTGTTTACAATTCAGAACCTGAGAAGTTTTTCAATACACATTTTTTATAGAGAAGGTGCTGAGATTCTTTTAAAGTTAGTGTGTAAGATATTTAATGTTGTTTTATTCCCTAGTTCGAAATAAGAAGCCTCAAATAGTGCAACCAAGGCAATTAATGGTCGTCAACTCATAAACATAAAAAGATTTATATCTTGAAATCAGTACGAGCAGTGTCTAAAATAATTGCTTACTTTTTTCTATTATTTGTACATAACCGATGGATCGAATCGATCGGATTTTTCTGCCACTAAAAGATCATGGAAGCTATAAAAAAATTGGGTTACATTTAATATAATAATAAAAGCAAAAAAGTTAAATTTGCAACGGAGATTTGCTAGGAACGAGACTTCCAATTATTGTATTAGGTGCGCAACTAAGTTCTCGCTGTTTTTTTTGACGAGAATGCAACTTTATTGTAAAAAAATGGTTACAAATGAATCATTTAAATTATTTCCCATCGCCAGCTACAACTTTTTCCCAACTTTCTTGCAGAGCACCAATACCGTTACGGTAAAAGTGTTCATCTTTTGAGGCATTTTTTGATGTCTTCATATGAGCCAGACCATGTGCCATCGAACGGAACAAGTAATAATAGGACGGTGCAATATCTGGAGAATAGAAGTAGAACTTCCCATTTGAGCGTTTCCAGGTAGGTTTTAACGTGTTTGGCAAAGTGAGGGCGAGCGTTGTCATGCTGTAGAATCACTTTTTCGTGCCTCTTCTCGTATTGTGGCCGTTTTTCTCGCAGTTCTCCGCTCAATCGCATTAATTGAAGTCGATATCGTTCGCCAGATATAGTTTCGTTCGGTTTCAACATTTCATAATAAATAACATCGACCTGGTCCACCAAATACACAGCATAATCTTCGCAGCGTGAATATTTGGCCGAGCTGACGACGAAGAAGCATGAACGGGCAGTCTCCATGACTTTCTTTTCTTTGGGTTGCTGTAATGGATACATTTTACATCATCCGTCACGATGCGATGAAGAAAACTCTTCCTTTTTTTGCTGCTGGAGCAGTTGTTTACAGGCGAAAAGACGACGTTCAACATCCCTTGGCTTCAAATCATAAGGAACCCAAGTTCCTTGCTTTTGAATCATTCCCGACGTATGCAATGGCTTGGAAATGGCTTGGTGGATAATTCCTAATGCAGAAGCAAGTTCTTCTTGAGTTTGGCACGGATTCTCATCCAGCATTTGCTGCTGGAGTCAACTTTTGATAAACAGCGAGAACTTAGTTGCTCACCTAATAATTATGGGAAAAAATTAGTGCAAAGTCAGACTTGACTTTAATGAATTTTGACTTCAAATTATGACCAGAATATTGCACGAAAGTACTTGGTTTCTGTTGATGCGAATCATTTCGATCTGCACCTAGACATCGACCTGAAGAGGTTAAGAGATTTCAAGGAAGATTATTGGTTTAATTATTCCCAAATTATGTTTTAATAACAATAGTTACTAATAGTAATATTTAATAAATACTAAATAGGATTCCTGCAGCTCCGAATTTTACACGTATTATTGGATTTTGCATCCTGATTGATAATTTTCTAACCGGAGGTTTTTAAGTCTGCTCCGCTGTCGCAAGTGCGTAGATGAAAATCGGACAACCGAAGTCGATTGTTCAGACCTTCCGATACTGATGGTGCAGAACTCGTTTCGATATTCCCGCGAGGAGAGGAGTTACGGCCGTAGAAATTCGACCTTCTTTCGAGTGCACATTTTCGCACATTTATGAGGTCCTGGAGGCCGCAATTGCAAGTCTGGTCGCTTAAATGGGATATTAGTCGACCCACAAGGCCATCTTACAGGACTCAAACTTCCAGGGTTTTGCGATAATAGCCGTAGGCCAAATTTATCGCCCCCTCTCAAACAGTTTGACCGCTATCGTAGTTATATATACACACACACACATAAACATACAGACCCACAATTGGCACATACAGACAACAAAATGGACACGGGGGCATTCAAACCTTGGAGATCCATCAAACCATCAAAATCTCGTGGTCGAATTTTTTCATGATCTCTTTACTATACTTCGTATAAATAAAACGAGAATGTAAAAGTTGAAAAATAATGCTTCCATTGTTATGTAAGCTAATTTGATTGACAGATTAATTGAATAGGTAAAAGTCTGAAATTAGCTATCTTATCTCCATATAATCGCTGCGATAGTACATCCTCAGGGTCAGCAACTTGTGCATTTTATTGATGTCTCAGCACAATGCCAATACGACTTATTTCGAAAGAATTACAGCTTAAAGCTGCGAAAGAGTTAAATGAAGACCCAAAGCGGATTTCCCAAGATATTGAGTACATCAAAGAATGGATAAAGAAGTCGCCCCATATTAACGCTAGAACAGGTCAGTTGATCACTTCACTTGGTAGTTTTATATTTTAGTGTTTATTAAATTGTAGATGACCAATGGATTTTAACATTCTTACGGGGCTGCAAGTTCAGCCTAGAGCGCACGAAAGAAAAACTTGACATGTTCTACACGATGCGGAGTATCCTGCCAGAATTTTTTACCAACAGAGATCCTCTGCGCCCAGAAATCCAGAAAATTCTCAAGCTGGGCTTATATCTTCCGCTTCCAAAGACTAAAACGCCCGATTCACCCAAAATTATACTCGCAAAAGTTATGCCTTATGATCCATGTGCAAACCTCGCCGATATTTTTAAAGTCAACTTCATGATCCTAGAAATCCTGCTGCTAGAAGACGACCAAATGATTATAGCTGGCCAAAGTATGTTGCAGGATTTGAAAGACGTCACTTTGAACCACATGGTTCTCTTTACCCCTGCTACTGTGAAAAAAGCGATGACTTGCGGACAGACTGCGTATCCTGTACGCCCAAAATCGTCACACTTCGTGAACATCCCCAGCTTTTTCGAAACGATCTACGCTCTTTTTAGTTCATTTTTAATCGAAAAACTGAAGAAGCGCATGGTTGTTCACCCTGGATCGAATTGGGAGGAGCTCTACAAAGACATTCCGCAGGAGCTTTTGCCGAAGGAATATGGAGGAACTGCTGGTACTTTAGACGAGTTGGTGGAGTATTGGACGAAGAAGGTGGAAAGCTACCGCGATTGGTTTTTGGAAGATGAGCAGTACAAAACTGACGAATCCAAGCGCCCTGGTAAACCAAAAACTTCTGATAACGTTTTTGGATTAGAAGGGTCGTTTCGCAAATTAGATGTAGATTAAACCAACTGTATTCTATCTTGCTTAAGCCATCTCTTTGTCTCTAATAAAACTAGCTTAAAACATTAATTTTTTAGATTACCAACCGATCGCAACGCCACGTGCAAAACTTGATATATTTAATTCGATTTTATAAAGCGGTCTGTACTTTATTATCTTATCATTTCTATAATAATAATTCTATTTGCTTAATGACAAAAATTACACAAATCAGCAAATTGTCAGTCGGCAGGTGATTGTGGACTGAGCAAACATGTCGCTCAACGTACGAAGTGTATCTAAGGAGCTTCAAGAGAAGGCGGCGAAAGAGCTTAATGAAGATCCGCAACGAGTCGCCCAAGATATTGCGTATATCAAAGAGTGGATACACAAAACCCCTCATTTAAAGGCGAGAGATGATGATCAATGGATCTTGTCGTTTCTTAGAGGCTGCAAATTTAGCTTGGAGCGCACTAAAGAAAAATTGGACATGTTCTACACCATGAGGTCGATTCTGCCGGAGTTTTTTAGGAACCGTGATCCCCTTCTGCCGGAGCTACAGAAGGTCCTTGAGTTAGGGTTAGTATTTTTTTAGTCTAGTTTTACTTTGATCCACATAATTTTTCAATTGATTAAATTGTGCATTTGGACACTAGGGTGTATCTACCTCTCCCAAAATCTAAAGGACCGGACACTCCCCGTCTTTTCCTCCTCCGCACTGGCCACTACGACCCAAAAATCAGCGTAAACGATATATTTAAAGTTAACATGATGATCCAAGACATCCTCCTCTTGGAGGATGATCAAATGCAAATAGCAGGGCAAAACATGGTGCAAGATCAAAAGGGGATCTCAATGAGCCACATGATTCAATTTACTCCCGCTACGGTGAAGAAAGCAATGACTTGTTGGCACGAGGCTTATCCTAATAGGCCAAAAGCGATGCATTTTATCAACATTCCCAGTTTCTTCGAGGCTATCTACGCGCTCTTCAGCCCATTTTTGACAGAAAAATTAAGAAAGCGCGTGAGTACTTTTTGGTCACTGTATCTTTCTAAACAGGGAGATTAGCTTTTTCGGCAAATATTCTAGTTGCTTCGGGAGCAATTCCACGTATTGATTTATTATTATTATTATTGATATTTAATTTATAGATGAACATTCATACTGGCACAAACTGGGATGGCTTATGGGATGATGTTCCCAAGGAGATGTTGCCGAATGAATACGGAGGACAAGCGGGAAGTGTAGCGGAGCTGACTGCTTACTGGAAGAAGAAAGTTGAGAGCTACAGAGACTGGTTCATAGACGACGATAAATATGGAACTGATGAGGCCAAACGTCCCGGTAAACCAAAAACTTCTGATAACGTTTTTGGATTGGAGGGATCTTTCAGGCAGCTGAATGTTGATTAGAGAAAGATTTTATTCATGTATATGTAATCTAGAGCTGAAATATTACAACTGATAGAATTAAACAGGAGACACAAAATTAGATGTTTGACTATAAAGACTTGTATAAAAATTCTATGACGTGCTATCAATCCGAATATGAAAAAATCGACTGTTAGTGATTATAACTTGTCATTTTTTGATAAACTATGCTGTTTTTTAAATCTAAGGTATACACTTAATGCTTAGATAACGAGGGATTCGGCTACTACAGCCAATAACTACTGAAATTTATTGTCATATATTTCAGACCTACTAAATCGTTAATATTCATGCTAAAAATTGAAAGGCATGATTTCCTAGAAGAATTTTTAATGATATAATAAAACATTCTTGGACGAAAATCATACATGAAAAATATTTTTAACGACTTACTTTTATCTGAATTCGCAAGCCCGCAGTGAGACAGCAATTCTCAAAATCACTTAAGGAATTGTGAATGAGACGTTCACATTACATACCAATAAATCCTTTCTGGTCATACCAAAATATGTTTGACAAAAAAACAAAGTTTATATAATATATAATTCTATTTAAAACTATTGCTTTATCTATGGACGATAATTTTGATAAAATTAGATAGTTACGCAAATTGCTCTTATCTACATGCAAACAAATGGGCACTTAGATGCGAAAAATCGATTTCGTTTGCAGTTTGAATCATGTCTACCGCAAAATACAGTGCAAGAAATAAAAGTGTTGTGCGTGTGAAGAGTTTAATAGCCAATTTTGAAGGCAAAATCACAACTGAAGTTTCTAGCAACCCTAGAGGCGATCATTTAAAGTTAGGTTCTCGAAACAAACCAGCCGTAAATAATGCTAATCCGACTCCTATTAATCGCTATGTTGATAAGAGCGCTAAGTCTGCTGTAAATTACCAAATTAAAACCCAATTAGAATCACCCAAGGGCAAAAATGAAACGTTTGAAAGAAGATGGGTTTTGAAGCAAAAGTCTGCGTATGAAAGGCTCACAAGTGTAGACAAATCTTTATTGGAAAAGAAGCAAGCACGTAATAAGAACTCTTTGGAAAATAAGTCATTCTTGGAGAGGAAGAATGCGCTGCAGAACAAAGCTGTGAGTGAAAATAAATTTACGCCTGAGAGCAGCGCTTCATTGGACAAAAATGTATCAAAAAAGTTATCTGCGGCACAGAAGAAGATTATTCAAGAGAATACTCTAGAGAAAGCACAAACGCCCAAAAGCCGAAATGCATCAGAAACTGGAAGTTCGGTCGCGAAAAAATTAGTTCAGGGTCCCAAACAGACAAAAGACATCAATCTTACTTTAGAGAGTCCATTCGGGAAACAAACTGGAACAGATTCAAGAAGCGCTACATTTAAGAAAAGACTTCTACAGGAGAGTAGCAAAGATTTTTTGCGAAATTCTGCAAAACCAAGTTCATCTCCTCTAATGAGTAAGTTACAGCAACAAACTGGGAACTATGTGAAAAATATACAGAAAAAATTTGAAATTTCTGCGAAGTGCCAAACTGAAGACAAAACTAGTGATAAGCAATGGAAAATAAACAGTAGCTCAGCTCCCAAAAGACAAGAAACATATTCTCGCTTATATCATAAAGGAATTATACTTTCAAACCAAAAACCACCAGAGGTGTCGTCTAAACCAAAGTTCTTGGCGCAAAGAAGGGTTACTCTCGACTATTCGAAGCAACCACAAGCACCAAACAACAAAGAACTTAGAACCCCTCCAAGGAACCATTCTAAGGCTGAGCTTGAGGTTGCTAAGACTTTGGAGGACATCAAAACAAATGAAGAGCTTCATCGACTGAAAGACACCGCAGTAGCAGAAGCTACTCAGAATTCCGGCAAAGATACTATATCTAAGCAAAGTGAAACAACTGAGTTGTTTCAATACACAGGAGGTAAGTGGAGCGAATTAGAAGAAGAAGTTCAATTCGTATCGACAATAACGGTCAATTTAAGTCCAAGTCGTCGGAAATCAACTATCACTTCTGGATCATCTGGTCTTGATATTATTGCGCCCCTCAACGACCAAAAATCAGATATCAAACCGCAGGAGCAAGACCCGCCACCACAAAAGGGTGAGTGTCCTGAATCTATGACCTTAGTAGAAGAAAACTCACAAGATGACGGACTAGAAGCAGCACCACTACATGTTGAAATATTATCAGAAAAATCGCTACCAAATGAAACGCAGCCGAAAGATACATCACTGCAAGAACAAGATTTCTCTCAGACATCAATTCCAGGAGAAAATCAGCCAGAACTAATCGAAATTCCGAAACTGTTAGAAGCCAAAAATGTTACCATCGCATCAACATTTCACGGTAATGAGGAGTTGGGACCAGATGAAAATTCAAGGGGCGAAGCCGAATCTGACACAGTTATATTTAGAGTGAAACCTGCAGCTTTAGGAATATTAAATCGATTTGCGAGTATAGATGAAACTAAGCTATCATTTTTTTGCCGCAATAGCTATTCTGAAATTGATGAAAACGTCCTAAACTCTTGCGAAACAGAACAAACGCAAAATACTAACGAAAAGTACAATAGCGACGATGTTTCCCAACCAACTGAACATCTCCCAGTAGAAAATTTTGGATCGCAAAACTTTGATCCAGAAGAACCAACATCAAGGGACAAGGCAACTATCGAATTCGAAGCTCCAATGGAGGAACATAGTTCAGCACCGAAATTGGATTTGGAAGACGCGAATTCAGAACAATCTGTTGAAAAAATTGATTACTTTTGCATCCCTTGTCCTTCTAAGTCAACAGAAGATTCGTCTAAATCATCAACTGTTGCTCCGAAAGAAGCATTCGAAGATCCTGTTGACGCGCTCAACGCCATAGTGCCAAATCACGAATACGAAAATGTGAATATCAAGTTTTTGCGCCAGAAGAAACCTTCAGTTGGGGAAGAAGAGCCGTTTGTTGAAAATAGGCGAGGCTTCCAAAATAAGCAAAATTGTGGCGACGAAAACCTGGTTGTGGAAGTCAAGGATGATAGTCGGGGTATTTATAGAAGAGAAACCATATTCGATAAAAACGACAACCCGGTGATTCAAAGGGTTAGCAAAATTGGCACGGTCAAGGATACGGTCTATATTGAAACCACGCAGCTTCCGTTAAAAGGGCACAGAAAATCCAAGCTGGATTTTATAATTCAAGAGCTGTTAGACACAGAGGAGCAGTATATCCAAAATCTTGAGATAATCATTCATGATTACATGTCGTATTTCAAAAATTTAAAACTACCTTCTTTGATTGGAAAGTCCGCTTATATATTCGGGAATATAGAGAGTATTTGCAGAGAAAGCTACACGTTTTTTGATTGCCTCAGAAAGTGTGGAAATGACTATCAGAAAGTAGCGAAGGTATTTTTAAGTATGGTTAGTATTTCTCTGTCGAAGCATTTCGAAATCTTTTTTGCAATAGTCTTTTTTTTGCACAATTATAAATGACTTAAAAGTTTAGGACAAGATTTTTAGATGATTTGTAATTTCAGAAAGATTCCCTGTTCGCCCTTTACCCTCACTACTTCCGGAATAAGCCGACGTCGGATAGTTACGTATTTGGTGATTTTAGAAGTGCGATAGAGGAGAGACAATACCAACTAGACGACAAATTAGACTTATCTAGTTATTTGATGAATCCGATCCAACGGTTAGGAAAGTATATCCTATTCTTGGAGAACATGATGAAAGAGTTGCGAAAAGGCGGCGTCCCATCGGAAGACATTCAGAAAGCGTTGGATGTAATCAAAATGAATATGAGCTTAGGAAATCATTACGTGGCTATCGATTCCATTATGAATATCCCTTTTAACCTAAATATCGTCAGTGGGTCCTTCCTATTAAGAGACAATTTCTTTATCCTGAAGCCAAAGAAATTGGCAACTACTCTGTTTCTGTTTGAGGAAATGCTGATTATCACCATCGTTGATCCTGTGAGTAATCAAAGCTGTTCTATTTGTACCTTTTTGTAGTATCTCGCGCTTTGCTTTATTTACATTTTTGTTTCAGAAAAACGTAGACTATTTCCTTTATAAGGATGCCGTGCGTGTAAGTGATATGGGGATTGTAATATTTGAAGAAAACCCACTTGTGTTCCATATAAAGAGATTTGGAAAACACAAAAGAGTATTTGTCTTTGAAATCGAAGCACTTTCTGTAGAAACTAAACGGGCTTGGACGAAGAAGATTGAGGAGCTTCTTTGGGTTCAGTTGAAACTCCAAAAAGAAAAAGTAATTAGCCAACAAATTGATCAAGGGATCAAAACTGAGCACATACTACTACCAGGGTCGGAAAACTGTAGTTGAAATGGAATTAATTTGAGCTGTGATTGTGTGATCTTTAGTATAAGCAAAGCATAGTTTTCGTGCAACATGTATATTTGTTATATCAGGGATAGCGCTAAAAAAGAAATTACTTATCTTCATTAAAATGTATTAAAAGCGTTTTCGGAAATTGCAAAATATAACAGATTTAATATAGCTTGAGCGTATGTGCCCTGCTCTGTATGTATTAAACAAAAAAGATTAATTATAAGGTAAATAAGGACTAAATCCAAATCTTATCTCAGATAACATTAGTCATGCTCCCTAGACAACTAAGTTAGATTAGTAGGTTTTCAACCACATCACTAAAAAATGGCAACGTTGTATGGCAGAAGCTATTACATAGTTCAAGAGCTGTTATTTACCGAAAATATCTATTTAAACAATTTAAAATTAGTGTTAGAGGTGAGTCAACCATTTTGTTTAACCAGAATAAGAATTGAGGGTTGTTATAGGACCATGCGGACATTCTGCAAACTCTGCAAATGGATCTGAAAATATTTTTGAGCATAGAACTATTCTATTCCAATTGCAACAGATTTTTCGAATACCTCAAGGCCGTCAAAAACGATTTGGAAAAAATATCCAAAAGTTTTTTAAAATACAGAAAAGTACTGTTTTGCTTATACCCACTGATGGCCAAAGACATGTACTTGGCTGAAAAGTACCTCAATCAGAACAGCATGAAAGAGAAACTGTTGATGAAAAAACAGGAGCTGGGATGTAATTATACCCTCACCACTTATCTCAAAGACATTCCTGAACGGATGAGCTTTTACGTGCTGTTTTTGCAAAGAGTGAAAAGGGAAGCGATTAACAATAATTTAAATTTAGAAAGCATTGACAAGGCTCTGTTTGTTTTAACTCGAGAACTGAAGGTAGGACACTCCGTTATGGCCCTGATATCTGTAGAAAACATCCCCGAGGAGTGGGTTAAAAACCCGGGAGTTTTTGTGATGCGTGGTGACTTCGAAATAACTTGTAAAGAAGAAATCTACCGGGGATCCTTGTTTTTATTTGATAACATTGCTATAGTTGGGAGGGTTGATAAGGTAAGAGTTTAATTGTGTCGGCAACTAATTAATTGCGGATTTCACTCATAGATGGCTTCAGTTGAATGTTTAGGTTGGCAGACGTAGGACAAATGTTAAACACATTTTGTTATTTGATACTTAGCATTTTAACTGTCAATCAGTAAAAAAAGTTTTTTGATCAGTTGCGTAGTTGTTCAAAAGGAACATTTTCGTCATATTTTGCTTTTTTATTTCCGCAAAGGAAAAACGCATCACAAGCTCATAAAATGTTATGTGCTGTTTATGGTGACGAATCCTTAAAAGAACGGTAGTGCCAATATTGGTTTGCCAAATTTCGTTCTGGTAATTTTTCACTCAAAGAAGAAAAACGCTCTGGTCCTAATCAAAGCAATAATCGATTCGGATCGTCACAGTACAACACGTGAGATTGCAGAGAAGCTTCATGTATCACATAAATGCATTGAAAATCACTTAAAACAACTTGGCTATGTTCAAAAACTCG
>JAWQRO010000315.1:0-43339 GCA_033557835.1 Helochares maculicollis
TATATTAAAAAGCCTGCGGTATTTTTTTAATGGGAGTCATTTTCATGAAATACTTTTACATCATAATGTATTTTTGTTACTTTAGAGAGTAAGCGATATTAAAGACGTTATAAAACGAAGACGCTTACGCTTCGCTTACTCGAAATTCGCTCACATTACTCGCTCGTTTTTAGCTGATGTAATATGAGATTTACTCTTAATCATTCAAAACTTGTAATTTTTTTTAGTTTTTGCAGCATGTATTGTTAGCATAATTTAATTCTTTTAATAATATTATACTGATATTTTATACTGATATTTTTTATCCTACATGCAGAAAATACAACCAACGTTTTAATGTATTCTTTTTATAATATAATTCTATTATTTATAAAGACCGAATTCTTTTCAAGTACAATATTTCTTTTCAGTAGTTGAAGGAATAAAAAATTAAAACCTAGAGTAGTATTTTATTTGAATGCTTAGAAGGCATGGTCCAGCTCTTGTTAAAAAGGAAATTAAAATCACATCGACAATCAAATAAGCTTCGCTTGCTCGAGATTCCTCGTGTAGTGGGGATCCGTCTAAGAATGAATAAGCAATGAAACTCAACGCCTCTATGTTCATGTGTTCATTGCTTAAATCAATATCGCTTCGTATGGAATAAATAAGCTCTCTGAGCAAGCTGCTTTTAAGGAATCCAAAATACGGTTTTGATGGACTTTCAATACACTTTAAGGACTTTCGAACAGTTTCACTACTGCAATTATATACCATCTTTCATACAATTTTCAGGTAATTTAAATAATTTACTTGAATTGCAAAATATACACACAGTATAAATCTAAGAGTGCATCAAAAATTAAATAAATTTTATTTACTTAGGGATGGAAACGTATTAAGGAACGGTAGTGCTTCAGAACATTTGGGGAATTCCAATGTTTTATAATATTACGGAGGCCTTGTTAGTCTAGCGAGTTAGCCAGGCGCTAAGACTTTCAGGTAACCAAGTCTCTTGTTAGAACATTTGAATATTTCGGAATCTCAAGCCATAGAGAATTGACTATTTCGGTCGGACCGGAACTATTTTAGATGAATCTTCTGGAACTTTAGACATGTGCACTAACAAGAGAAGCCGCTCGCTCAGCTTACAAGTTTACAGTACAGCACAGCGAAATAAAATAATTGCGCAAAGAGAATTATATATCGGAATAAATGATAATTGGATGTAAATAAGTAGACATATCTTTTTGCCGCATTTTGCTAAAAATAAATGTAAACTTGTATATACTATAAATGATAGATTAATTGTAAATAACATTTTGAACAATTGATTTTAACTGCAATTTC
Organism: Helochares maculicollis; assembly: GCA_033557835.1. Classification (NCBI taxonomy): domain Eukaryota; kingdom Metazoa; phylum Arthropoda; class Insecta; order Coleoptera; family Hydrophilidae; genus Helochares; species Helochares maculicollis. The sequence goes on from JAWQRO010000315.1 coordinate 1,330, forward strand.
TGTGTAGATGCTGTTACTTAAGATAGAAAACTCGTAGGTGTTTAGTTCTAATGTAAATATAACTAATGACAGTAGAAAGAATAATCTTATATTGTTAATCCTATGCAATTCTATTTTAAGAAGTTCATAGTATGAGTGTACGAATTGATTTTTTTAAAAAGCAACATCTTTCTATATAAATGATATTGATTTGCCATTAACCACAAAAATTCAATGATCGTTAAATTGTAGACAAAATCATAAAACTCTCGCTCACGCAAAACGCCGAGTTACCCTTATAATTTCAAAAATAAAAAAATCTAAAAAAATGTGCATACACAGCGCATTTACCCATTCAGAAAATAAAACTAATGACCGGTTGAATAGCACAACAACAATTCGTTAAATAACAGCATCGTTAACGAAACGCGACGTAATGAGAGTGTTTTCTTTCCATTTTTCACATTTAACTTTGACAGCTAATTCTCACGAATTTTTTTCTAAGGATAAGTAACCGGGCAGGTAGGGGCGCTTGGAGCGAGAGCGACACGCCCTTTAATTTATACAAATAACGAAAATGAGTGTACGGGAAACGGGACTGTAGCCCGGCCGTTATAAGCATAATCGTGACGCCGGTACTAAAATGGAAATTTGAAATGTTCAGAGTGCTTGTGCTCTTTATTGCCCTATAAACTATATGCATATTAGATGTGGAAGGGCCTATTTCGAAAGGGCTCACCTTACAGACCCCTATCTACCAACTTATTTGTATATTTTGTAGTCGTAAAGATAAGAAGTGAAGTATGCTGAGAAGGAAGCTATCACGACATTATCACAAAGTATGCTGTATTGTTTGTTCTTTACTTCTGAATACGGCACACAAGAAATAAATTTAATTTTTAATATCGGCGATCATATTTTTCCGCTTAAGATAAAATGATATTTTTTCTTTTGCACTTCATTTTCGGTTGATCTAGCAAAATTTAATTTATACACTCGAGCTGAACGAAATTTAAAAAGATTACACGGAATATTGTGGAAAGATGAATTGATAATTACATTGCATCGTTTCAGAAAATTTTAATATTCACCAGCATGTGAAAGTTTAATATCTCGCCTAATGCATGGAAGGAATTTATTAATAGCTACCTTGCAAAAACGTTCTATGTAAACCTCCACATATTTTCTCACATCAGCTCACGCTTTCGTATGAAATTTAAAACACTTCAGGATTTTTAAAATATTTTTCCTCGTAATTACCCCATTGTTTTTCAGTTTCGTCTATTACTGCTTTTAGCTCATTTCACATTTTCTTTCCCATATAACGAATGCCTTCATTAAGTGTATTTTGAGTTGAAATCTAGGATACTGTGAGATTATTCAGTTGTAGATTAGCTTAAAATACAATGCACTCCATTGGGAATACATTGCTGCCTCCCTTTCTGTTTGCATAACAAATCCTGTCTATTATCTTAATGTCATATATGCATATCAAACGAATCTTTTTTGTATCTCATTCTGTTTGTTTTATGTAAAATTATACACACACGCACACACATACAACATATATAAGCTAAAGATTTATAGTTCATATTTTGACAGACAATGCCTATTTTTTACTTTAGGTTAGGGTTATACTATTTGCCTAGAATAAATTTACAAAAACTTAATATTAACAAACATTTAATCTATTATTATAGTATTAGAAGCTATTACATAAATATTAACTTGCTTATTATATAAACTAACTTGATTTGAGTATTTAACTTTTAAACAATTGAACCTAAGAATCTCAATTGCTAAGTATCGGCGTACCAAAAACCAACAAAATTATGTTATAAATCAAGTTTATTGCATTTTATCCTAATTCTTACGAAGCTGGGGTATGTGGATGTCGATAAGGAAATTTTCAGTATCGTAATGTATGCGTTCCTGCCGATATCTACCCAATTTTTTATCGAAAGGCCGAAAAGTACAAGAAAAATTAACAATTTCGAGCGCACGAAATGGCCGCGCGGCGAAGAAAAATGGCGCTACCAGGTTATTTAATGTAAAATAATTATTTTGTCGACGTAAGATCGTCGATAAACACGAAAATAATTACGGAACGGTTTCTGTTTCTCTATTTTAGTGACTTTAATTATAATTTTCCGAGAAACTTTCCACATGGAAAACGCTAAAAAACACAACATTTGTAGATTGTGTGCGCTGATTGCTCCACAATCTCCTTATATATTATTTACATTGGACATTTAATTTGCATACATTACTACACAAGCTTATTTTTCATCCATCTGCTTGTTATTTATAATGTACTGGTCAACGTTTCTATTCACGGAAAGGAATTCCCTTTGAAGTGCGCTCACATTATTTTCCAGCCGGAGCGACCGAGCGAACGCCGCGGCGGTTTTTGCCTATTGTTTTTTGGAGTGCTCGGTTTTTTGCTGGTCCTTCGAACCGGGTACCCGAGATTTAATAGAAACTTGCGTTTTATTACTCGTAGCGTACTCGTGTACAAGTATTAATATCGCAGGATTCTTTGTACTCGTTTTAAAATTCTAGTCGTTAAAAAGTAACATAAAATTCTATTTGGGCGAGATGAAGAGACTGCTCTTCCTTAATACTGCAATATTGCCCCCCATTCATCCAGCGCATGTAATATAAATGCGGAGTACGTCGAAAGTATTTTAAATCTATTATGTACTTAAAACTCTCGGCAAACTTTGATTTTGTATGCACATCTGGGCTTAGCAGATTTACGGGGGGGCTATATTCAGAATATTGAAGACGCTGCGCTGCGGTACCTCTTGCTTTATCACAAGTAATAAATTTCACTTCGATCTGTCTCCGAGTATTATTATTCCATATTCGAGACGGAAGTGGCCCTTTATGCGACCGGATTATTGCTGCGTTCAAATTCATTTATTGCTATTTCTGCTGCTGCTATGCATGTGAAATTTTATGAGCGGTTGTAACGTAATTTCATTGTTGTAAAACCTCACGTAGAGCCTTTTAGCGCTGAACAATTTCTTAAATTGAATATGGATAAGTATTAAAGTGAATATTTGATATTCGAGGAGGTAAATTTTCATCGATTTGATCTTGCACAAATCAACAAGAAATGCTGTGAAATTTTCAAATGGTGAACCTTGAAGACTGGCGTTAATATGCTACTTTTTTCACGTATGTGCACTATTAATATTCACAGGAGTATCTGTATAAGTTAATAAAGCAAAGCCATGATTATCACTATATTATAGATACATCACATTTGGTAATAGTCAAGAATACTAATGTTCAAGAAGCTCACACTAAAAATATCTATTGTTTTATTGTTTATTTAAAGATCGACAACTTTTATTTCTCAAAACAGAGGAAAATAATGTTAAATATTGAGTATTACGAGTACAACTTTATTGTTTAGATTTCTTGCAAAACTAAGAAAGGATATATTTAATTTAGATCAAAACATTTTTCATCGCTACTGTGACTTTCGGCCTTTTTTCTTGCAATTTAAAGATTCCTTCAGAAATACATAGTTTCTCTTTTGATACGATTAATTCTTTTAGCCATTTTTGTCTTTCTACGTGGTTTCTGAAGCGCTGGTATTGAAGAGCGCTTTGCATTCATCACGGCAAGTAATATTTTAATGGGCCACAATGTGGTAAATATGATGCATGCGATAGAACTTGCCATTTATGAGCATTGTCGTACAACAATATCACTTCAAGCTGTTTGTTGGCTGGAATACGACGTTTTTCGTTTAAATCATGAATCAAGTCAATCAATTAATGTTGGTAATGTAGATAGTTTGCATGGATAAATTTATAGTTTTTTGTTCTTAGATTATATCTTCATCGCCAGTCATATTTTGGTGTGAAAAATGCCATCTTCAGTGCCTTGTATGCATAAAATTACAATTCATGAAACAATTTTTCAATGTTTAGCTTCAGTCAGTTTGCATGGTATACATTTTTCTGTTTGAATCATTTTCGTGGCATATAATCATTGCTTGTGGCTATCTGAGTAGCAATTAACAGTTTTGTAGGTTCATTTTCAGTTTGAGCTGAATTTTTCTACATTCAACTCTTCATCTTCGAATTTTTTACGTTGACAAAATCGTAGTTTGTTGCTATCATCAAAATCAACACGTTTGAATCGTTTAAGCCAAGCTTCGCAAGTTCATTGCTTATTCACCATAAGTTTCTTGAAGATGAGGAAGACTTTCAGATTTTTTGTTAATTAATACTTTTCTCAAACATTGCCTGTCGGCATGTTTATTAGGGGAGTTAAAAATATGCTGTTTATGCTTCCACAAATATTAAAATTTCTATGCTTAGCGTAAAGCATCATTGTTGACATTGTTAGCACAAATGTTAGCCTATCTCTAAGAAAATTAAAAATAGTAAGTTATACACCTAATATATTTTGACTTATAATACTATTGGTGGCAGTATGTTAGCAGTAATATGACACAGTTTAAATATTTACTTATATATATATATATATATATATATATATATATATATATATATATTAGGTAATAATTGTCTTCTACCTATACGGCATTGATTAAAGGACATCTGCAAAAATCATGAGTGTAGTTTAACGCTTAGAAACTAGATTCACTAGCCTTTCACGATTTTAGTCCACTGACGTCGGTCGGTTGGTTTGTTAGCTATAAATTTCCTTTAACGAGAGAGCTGAGTTAATTAACCCTTTTTGCTCATGATTTAGATGTGCGAACTTTTGAATTTATAGCGGAATAAATGTACAATGCTATAAATATGTAATGATCATATATGCTCTTGCAGCTCTTTCATGTTAACAAAATGTTGGATTTATGGCTTAAAAACCTTGTTCAATTAAAGATTTAACATTCCGTGTATAAACAAGCTAGCCATACTTACTCAGTATATTTAATTATTTGCCAGTTTCCAGCACGATCCTAGCGAAATAAATCTAAAAGTAATAAGGAACTCCGTTATCGTTACCCCACTCGCACTCTTTTGGATGCTTATAATATCGTTCCTCATCCTACTCCTGATGGCAAGGAAAAAACGTTACGCCGAAGAGATTATAACGTAATAACAGTTTTCTAAAGCCGTGACTTGGGATTTTAGCTTCGGAAACATTCAACAACTTTAATAATTTTTATCCCCTGATCGTTATGTTCAACGTCCTGCATCTCTTCGGTCTGCGAGTACATCAAGAATAATAACTGCCACATAAAAACTAATGTATCATCACATTTTACCCCCCAGAACAACCCCCTGGAAGTTCCTCGCCGGCCGTAAAATAAAGGTAGCCCGGTTAACTTCGCGGGACTCTACTCATCCTTTATCCTGCGTCTCCGTCGAGCATTCAGCGCGGGCGAGAAGGTGGATGAGGCGTCTCCTCGCACCTGACAGACAATGCACATACTAAATTCCTGGTTAATGGGTTTAATTAAACACCCTGCTGTCTTCAACACAGATGTAATTTGGTTCGCGCCAATGAATTTATATCTATAAATGGGTTTAGTGCGCTTAATGCAAGGTATTAACGCCATCTTTATTGAAAACGCTTTGCTAATTTGCGCTTTATTTCATATAGGTTGCGAAACGTCAACTTTATTTGTTTCTTATTTTGATAAAAATTTAAGTAGCTTGAGTATTATTTGCAATTTTACATTTAAGTAATGTCTGTTCTAGGATATCCTTTGCATTTAATAAGAAGTATCTGCGACCATCGAATAACAACAGTTTGTGAGCGTTAAACTGTTTTCAGGTCAAAACAGCGAACTTTAAATTTTACTCCGACTATTAGTGTGTATACTCTGGTTTCGCAAACGATTAACTGTATTCTAAAATTTTTAAAACTCTTGTATAGTGTCAACCCTTCTCTTTTGTTCAGACTTCACTAATTGCCGATAAGTTCCTTTATGGGATGTGAAAAATTTTCAATTTTTGGTAGAATTAGTACATTTATTCTTTAATTCCAAGACACACTATCTGTAGCGCAGAAGCAGAAAGCCAAGAAAAACTAGGAATTCCTTTTGACTTTGTATAAATCGTATCAACTGCGTTTTCAAGAACTTTTTTAGCTACTTTTTTGCTTTTTTTGAGCTTATTGTGATAAAATGTTTGCTCTTTCTCCCTCAGCTTTTTAGTGAAGTTGGTCTTTTTCCTTTCTAAATATTCTCAAGGCTTATTTCTAGTTGTGACAATTTAAATATGGAGGCAATTTAAAATCTTCTAAGAATATTTCACAGTCTATTATCACGAATAAAAATCGGCTCAAAAATTGACGACAACGCCTTGCATAGTTTTTAGCTTGTAAATTATACTATCGGCGCTTCGCTAAATATACTAACTTTATTCCGATTTTCCGATTTAATGATTTGAGACATAGGAAACGAACTAATATCTTCTTCTTTTCTTTCGTGTCTATGTTGATCTTTTATAAATCGGTTAATCTTCTACTTCTTTCCTTTCGTGCAGTTAGCAATCAAGTTTAGAACTTCCTTAACACATGGTAAATATGTAGAAAATAGTACTTAAATGTCCAACCGATGAATCATATATTGATATAATTATAAATCATAACCTAATCAGAAACAGAAATTTATCCAAAAATGTAAACTGACCCCGCTGTGCTTGTTTTTAGCATTGCTTCCTAGCGCGGATTCAACCCAAGAGTATGTAAATTGTCTTCTTTTATTATTATTAAAAACCAACACACACCTTTCAGTCGCTCGGCGACGTCATAAGAGAAAAATTTATTTAATAATCAATATAACATATTACTGCAACAGTTGACAAAACACACGAATCGTAGGTCAGTAATGAAATCCAGACAATTTGTAAGGTATTTCAGATAATTAAGTTGTTTGAAAACAGCTTACTCAATTTTATTGCTGAAAATCCAATCAACGCAACGCATGTATGCACATATACACAAAATTCCATACGTGTTCGTGCAGATTTGCAGAATAAACTGAACTTGCTTGCATGTCTAGACCAATTTTTATTGGACCAGCCTTCATTCGTGCACAACAATTTTATAGTTCATTTTATCTGAAAATGTTCCCAGCAATGATTGTGATTGGTTGCATGCACAGGAAATTTCCTGAATACTTCTTTTATGTTCCGCAATTTCGTTTGGTAAATTTTTAATCTGCATAAGCTACTTGTGCTTAAGAACCCCCATTTGGTTCAATTCCCACTGCGTTTCCCGGTCTAAAGCATAAAAAATTCGCATCATGAGTGAAGTACTTATGAAAAATGCTCGACCCCTTTGAAGCAGACTTGTCTGATGGTTTAAACTCAAGTCTGCGCCCTTCATATGTCAGTATGGACAATCTGCCAAAAGGGTCTACATCAGTAGTCTACGTGCAGTAGCTGTCTTTAAAATCATTTGTCAACTTCAGTGGTGGCAGGCAACATTTTAAAAAATGCACGAACGTGGGAGTCTACAGGTGAACTTAAATTGAACATTAACCGTCATTACACCACGGAAAATAACAGAAGGGAGAATTGGCGGCTTAATAAAGCCCAATTTCCATGCAGCTTTGAGTCTCTATACTAAAATTAGACAGAAAGTAAACATGGTGGTGTAAACAAAGCGACTAATTCTTGTAGACAGCTAAGCGCGGCGGTTATATGACAATCTCTAGCACGTGTCCGCCACGTGCGTAGCGATTTTAAGTCCTCAGGGATTTGCACGCGCTTCCGATATCGCTCTCGTACACAGAAAATGAGTCCCTCAACATCCATCTTATTTCAGGCATTAGTGTTGTGTAACCACCCGCTCCTATCTATTATTTTGACAAACGTTTGGAGTGAGTAAACTTATCACTTTTTCACGGAAGGGGGTGGCTGATACACTTGCCAGTTCTGTTAAAATGCACCCTATAGTCAGGGTCTAAATGTGTACAGATTTATCAGAGTCGATGCTGAATGAGAATCTTGTGGAGTAGTATGTTTTTCTTGCGTTATGTACAAATTTATTGTTTTTGGCAATCTTGGTTATAAATGACGGTGTTATTAAAATAAATACCTTAGGGTGTACGAACATTTTTGGTTAATGCAGGCAATTATTTTCGTAAATCTACAAATAGCTACTGAACCGATGTGGATGCACATTTGCTCATATTGCTTGCCAATACTGAGCTTTTGCTTCTACACCACTTTTGACAACGTACGATTTTAGCTAAAACACATTTTCACCAACATCTAGTTTTGCCAGTGCTTATAGTAGCTTATATAGAGTTTTTGCCAATAAACTCCTAATGCTATTAATATTTTTTTACCAGTATCTTTTTTTTCATAAATGGACACTTTCACATGTTTCTAATATACATGTTTTGCAAACGCAATTATTCTATTAGATTTTCTATAGTGATGGGCATTTTATAGAGAAGAAAAAACGTGGTGGCCACCCCGCATTTCGTGTTTCACTCAAGTTATCAGAGATCGCCCTCCTGGAGTACGCCCACCATTATTTCGGGTGATGTTGATGCGTGATCTTAAGCGCCGTTTCGTGATCCTTCGACGAGATACAATCAAGAAGGCCTTGGTTTACAGCCATAGGCTACTGAGAAAGAAGACCTTGCCTCGGTGTGCAAGTGCAGACGATTTTCTGGTCATTAGTCCGGTTATTACCAGAGTTATTACAATGCATTTTCATTCTTTCTCATTTTGTATCCACCTACTGGCACCATCTCCTCCCAAGCGATCTCTCTTCGTTGTCTTTCTTAGTTAATACTGCCTCCTTTAGTCAGGCAGTAGTAGAAGCTGTATGTATTTAAATATACACTTGAAAGTTCAGTAGTGAAATTACTGAAAGGTATGCTAGAGATAAGCGTGGAATTCAAGACTGTAATTTGTCATTTATAATGTATCAATAATTATCTCATGCACAAATCGCATTAATAAGCATAGCCGGCTTTCCGAGCTCAGTCAAATAGACGCCAGACCGCTTGTAGTTTGAGATTCCAATTTTTATTAGAACGTGAATACATGAGGATCTCGTTATATTACAGTTTTCTAAAAACGTGTACTTTGGGGATACAATTTTAAGAGCCCCAAGTGTGCCACTTTCATATAATTTTTTTAACATACCATTTAGCAACGAAACTAGTTTTTACGATATATTTAACACCATTTGAAATATTTTCCACTCAACTTTTATACGCTATGATAAGTAAGAATTACGAACGAGGTTTTCAGTTTTTTAATACTTTTAGTTTTTGAAGTTCATGTGTCGCAAAAAAATTAAAAATAATGATTTAGTTTTGGTGTATTTAAGAGTTGTCGCCATATTGTACGAAGCAATCACTTTGTTTGTGGTGTATAAATTTCAAAATCGGCTAGTAGAAGCCCTTATTTACGTCTTAGCTGTAGATTGATTGTTATTTCTTTTTTATATTCCTCAACACTGAAACATATTCTCTGTATGTGCAGATAAAATAATATAAACCAATCAATGCACTAAAAGTGCAGTTTCATATTATGTTGAATGAAGTACATTAAAAATTAAAAGAGAAAATATTAAGGAGTGAACACGTTGAAAACTTACAAAATTGTGAACTGGTACCATTTCATGCATTGATCATGTTTTAAAACGATAATTTACGAACATTCATTTCATAAAGTACTAGTGATGAGCGAGGGTAACGAGCGCAGTCCAGGTAAGCGAAGCTTGTGAGGGTTTTAAAGATTTTTAGAAACTACATATACTTCAAGCACCTACGAATCTGTTCACTATTCCTGACTACTGTCAAGAACATTAATCTAAATAACTCATATGAATTGCACACATAGCAGCAAAACATTTTGAGAAATACTCTGCTTAATAGGCAACTGAGCTTTCTTATTCTGATGTCTGCGCTAGCCATATGATCAGACGTGTAACTCAGTCATTTGGCGAAACTTATAAATATTGAAAAACCTTGAGACTCCAGCTGGAACTTAAATATCTATGAAATATTTATTTAGGGGATTACGTTCAATTTAAGGATAATCAAATAGTACAAAATAATGAAGTAACTGGTTTCAGTAAACACATTAAGAGTTAAATATCCGAATTAGTGACAAATGATAATTGGCTTTAAATAAATAGACAGCTCAAATATCAATATTGCAAACTTGTATATATAGATTATAGAAGTCAATAAATAAATGATAATCTTAATATAAATAAGCTTATAAATTATTAACTTTCGACTGCATTTTCGTATTTCATTCATGAAGAAGACCTTCAGTGTACTGATACGAATTAAATTAAACTTAAAAAATAACCAAATAAGGTTCCCTTACTTAGGACTTACTTGCTTATAGCGCACATCTCTTGCGGAAAAAATATTAGTTAAAGAATAACCACGTAATGGGACATATAAAATAAAAAATAAGATTGCGGTTTGATTTCTAATGGGTACATGTGCATTTATTATATTATTGTACAAATTCGCTAATACTTTCATGCTATACATGTATGTGTACAGAAATGTTAAAAGGTCTACATCTTTTAACATTTTTATATAAAAATTGTCGTACCAAAATGTAATATCAATTTAGCCTTCATTTAGCTATCATTGAGATAATTGTGAATTAACTCGGCAGGATCTTACATTTTACAGTAGTGTCAATTTCACAAAGTAATATATGTCGATGGAAAATGATTATCTTATTTTTAAATGTTTTACAGATTTTACACTCTGAATTAAAAAAATGTATCCAACGGAGATATTTGCGTGTAGAGTATATTCCATGATTCCCTAATAAAGTAAAATGTGTCCAAGACCACCCCTGTAGCTTCATCCCGACACATTGCTAAAAAGAACACATCTTCTAACCAAAGATAGAACCTCGGCCGTCTCTTCTGTGCCTCGTGAATGAATGCAGTGTTCGCTAATAACATAAAAACGGTCATCCATCGGTGCGCTCCGCGTACACAACGCCAACTTTAATCTCCTTTTTGCATCGTTAGTACTTCTGTCTGTCCGTATTTAGAGTCGACACATGTTTTCCTTAACTTGCTTTTTAATTCGGATAACGGCGACAAGATTTACTGGCAACAAACCATCGGTAGCCGGTCCCATGTAAATTTTAATTATTAAATTCGCAACTTCTTCATTTTTAATTGTGATTTACTGTTACGCTCATTTGCTTGCTTATTTTTAACAACTTTATGTGTCAACTCCCCGCATAAAACGCCTTCTTTATTGTTATACATATTTTGATTACGTCCCGTTTTATTGTTTTTCATAACAATTTTTATGGTACACAGCGAAAAATTTCATTTCGCTAATTAAATGTGTTTTTAAGTTAGGGGTTGGCTATACATTAAAATATAAATTTATTTAATATCAACCGTCGAATTTTGCACGATTTGGACAGCCGCAGCTGTTATAAATACATATTCTGCAACCGGATTTTGATATTACGGGCTCAGTTACGGATGAAATTTCAAGAATGACGACCACCGCGTGTGTTTCGTGCTGTCATCGTACTTTCTTTACCTGTTATACGTTTCATTATTTTAATATATGCGAGATACTGTATCAAGTTTCGTTCAAGCGACGCGTTAAGTGACGAAAGTAGCACGGATTTATACGTGTATGTTCTTTCTTTAAGTCTAGACGACTGCAGCCGCCCAGCTGTTAAAGTTGAAATAAACTTTTGATGAATGTCCCCAAGGCGAGGATGTAAATTTACGGTTGATGAATGATATGAAATTGGTGGTTTTGGATTTAAGCGGAAGGTGAAAAATCGCTACTGAATGAAAAACGGAGGCTGTTTGTGCTACTGATTTTAGTTGAGCCAAAGTTTGTTCTACGTACTAGTTGACTGCTATTGAAGAGAGCAGTTTTGCAATTCTATCGTTACCAAGTCTAGTCTAAATCGGATCAAAAACTTGATTCTTGGATTAACTTGTTGATATTTTATCCTGACAAATTCAGAAAATTAGCTCAATAGTGTATTCGAGCTTTGATTCTAAATTTTAAAAAATTGAAATTGGAATCAATGTATTATAATAAAAGATTAAATTTGCGGGTCAAGAGGGCAGAGATAAATTTGTAATACGGACAATATTTGGATGATTTTAAGCAGGTTTCATACTTCTCGGGCCAACACAGTATTCATTTCCTATCCCAGGCTATTTCTGCTTAAAATTCCATTTCTATTGATACCAACATAAAAATAACAGAAGGCCGGACCGCTGTTCCTCCGCATTATTAACCCATGTAAGCATGTGAAGACTTCAGAAGAGGCGCAACCAGCAAACGCTGATCCTTTCCTTTTTAAAATTTAACAAATACTTTGATAGAACCGCAAAGTATGGTATGTTTTATTAATGATGACGCCGCGGCGGAAGCAAAAAACGAAGCAGCTTCCCGAAGGCAGAAGCGTTTAAAAGAAAAAATTCACAATTTAACGAATTTCAGCAGAGCGCGCAAAAAATCCCCAAGCAAACTGCTAGACTGGGCTCGTCAAAAGAGAATTCGGCAGAGATGACAGAAGTCGAAAAGGAATTCAAACCGTGAGCTAAGACACGACCGGAATATGAAATTAAAACGGAGACAACAGTCTGCTTGAGTGGGGCAACGAACGTAAGAGGCGAACCGCTGCTACTTCGGAACAATTCTAAAGAAACATCAGGCAAGTCTGAGCTGAGGCGACAAAATATCAACCAGCGAAGCACCTACTAACTAAGTAACCACAACCTAATGATACTTCAACCTTCTAAACGTCACCCTGTGAATCACCAAACAACCTACAAAACATCGCTCAATAAAATAAGAATCAGTGAATCAACAACCACATCGACAAAAATGCCGACTGGATCCCTACCCAGCGAATCGCAAGCCACGCAGCAAACCAACACAAGCCAGCAGCACCTTCTTATTGCTTTTATTACCTCCTTAAACTTTATGCAAGTGATTTTAATTATCGAAACTGATTGTCTGGCGCGAAGTTTCTTGTTAAAAATGCTAAGCTAATACAAGACGAAAGGAATTACGGCGCGATTCCAGGGATGACCAGAGTTAATGGGGTCGAAAACGGATCCCTGAGGCGCGCCTAATAGAAATACAAGCTTTCTCAGGTTGTTTTTACGTTGTTAAATTAACGCACTACTAAATTAAGAATCTGGGTACTGGGAATAATCAGCTCACTAATTTTCTTCGAGCAAATTACTTCAGCTGTTAAATGTTAGTACTTCTTGGGAAGGCCATAAATTTACTCTGGCAGTTACATATTAATTAAGGAGTACATGACAAAACGTCAATTTGGCGTCTCTTTTTCCAAGAAAAATAAAATGGACGTTCGCTTAGTGTATTTTGAAAGCAGTTAAGAGACTCGAAGCTATAAAATCAAGATGATTATAAATGAATATGCGTATAGTTTATGGAGTTACTTGATGGACATGAAGTTAAAATAAGATAATAAGAATTGCTTTGCCTTTTAGAGGAGTGTTTTGTTAAGAATCGAGTGTGTGCAGGATGAATGTCCATTTAGCACTAAACAAATATTATTTAAATTTAATGGAAATAGTTACATTTTAGGATAAAAGCTTTATTTTTTTATTGAAACTATAGGATATTAGTTTTAAGTTTTGCAATGTCCATTATGAGGAAATTACTAGACATTTTTCTTTTTCAGTTCTCCGAGACGAATTTCGCGTAGTTCCAGTCGACACTAGGGTAGCGGCGGGTGAAACTGCCCTTTTGCAATGCGGGGCGCCACGTGGACACCCCGAGCCTACGCTCATTTGGAAAAAGGATGGAAAAGACTTAGAGTTTGATGGAAGGAGGATTCGAGTCGTAGATGGAGGAAATCTGATGATTTCAGATGTCCGCCAACACGACGAAGGTCGCTACCAATGCGTCGCACATAACCTAGTAGGGTCCAGGGAGTCTCCCCCTGCAACCCTCACAGTGCATGGTAAGTTGATTAGTTTGAGAAACAAGACGGATTGTAGAAGAAATTGAGTTAGATGAAGCGTGCGGACGCAATTTTTTTATCCTGTTGATGGAAAAGGGGGTTATGAAAGCGTGGGTTATCAGTTTTGTAGCATGAGTGTGAATTAAAAAATGTAGAATACTAATATAAAAATATTTGATGCAAATAATTATTTCGACACTATTCTCAATTTATTAAATAAATAAAAATGTTGACGCTGCAGTTTTCTCTTCTTGCAAAGTTGTACAGAATACTAGTTAATATATACTTACTCATTCAACACTGGCCATCTTTGGACATTTAAACTTACAAGAAACTAGCTCTTCAAATAAACTAGATCTTCTTTAACAGAGTTAATTATCCTCACCGCAACCTAGCTTTATTTAATAATGTGATATCTACATCAAATTTATGTTAAATTATCGTTTCCTTTCACAAAATTTGTAATTATTATAATTTCAGATATATAAAAACATTATATACGCTATGTTAAGTTAGCAGTGGTTTTGGCTTTAATCTAAGTGTTGCGATAACCATTAATTACCACAAGTATGATTTTTTAAAATATTGCAATTAATATTATTAATTTTACTCAATTTTACTAGTTAATCCATACTTGCCACAGAATATTGACGGTAACAAATGCAAATACTAATTAGTTAAAGTTGGGGCGGGGTCCGCCGAAGGTAAGATACAAGTTGCGGCTACAAGTCCGTGAAACATTTAACGCAATAAAACGTAGCATTTAACAAAAATAATCCCAAGCCAACCTCAATACTCTAACTCGAGCAAAATCATAGTTTCGCTTTATAAGAAAGCATTTTAAAAAGGATCATTTTGAAATTTTATTATGTTGTTAATAAGCAAACATTTTATTTGTTTGTGACCTGTAACCAAAGGCTTACTTCAATAGCATTTATATTATTTATGAGAATCGATTGACATTTCGAGGGTAGATCGGTAGCATATTTCAAACTATTGTAAGCATTTTCTTTTGTCCAACATTTAGATTTCCAGAACTTTGGTGTGTTCGTACTAAAACTTGTAATTTTGTTCATTTGCGTGCTTGGTTAGTGCAGCGCTATTCGATTTTTAATAGTTACCTTTTTTCAGCATTTTAAAAATTACAAATTAATTAAAATTTGGATTTGTTATATAACATATGTAAGCATTTAAGATGTACTTATTTCTTTGTTGTTAAGTTTGCTAAAGCAATGTTTTATATATACATAGTGGGTTCGATCAATATTGTTTGTATATTTTTGAGCCGTAAATACCATTAAAATTAAAATTTTCAACACTCAAAATATCGACTAGTTTGAGTTTGATGTTCGAAGATTCTAGTGCTTTCTTGTGTCGATGATATTATGAAGTTCAAGTTCGGTGCATAATTTTTGGGATAAGCTAATTAATATTATCAGAAATATATACATAAAAAATCGCTGCTTTAAGACATTAGCAATACCTAAACATCAGTGCTCTCGTTCTCAAGTTCTTACACGTTTACTTTTGCAAAAATTAAAACAGAACAAAACAAAAGCTAGTTTCTGTCTAAGTAAAGACAAATTTGTTTTCTATCAGTTGATTTTTTAATATAATTAATACAAAAAGCTAAATAGTATATATCAGTTAAAAAAAATTAAATTTTAGGCCATGCTACGAAATCTCTATCAATTCCTCAAAATCATCTCTATGCTATGGTTTGTACTTCTCATCAATATATACCATCAAACCCGCCAAACATTTTTCATTCTTTGGCAGCAAAAAAACAGTACATTTTGAAAAGAATCGAATCACATCCGAAATTTCACATTAGAGACCACCAAAAGAGGATCCTTTGTGCAAAATTGAGACGGCCTACAGCAATTTCCACCTAGACCGCTCTCTTCTCCCCCGGGCTTGATTAGCACGATTTTTCAAACTCAATTTCTCTATTCTGCCGGCAAAGTAAGGCAGTTGCGTGACCATACATTCTTTCCTCTGTTCCAGTGAAACCGTTTTTCAACAAAGAACCCCACGATGCGGTGGCCCGCACCGGAGAAAGGGTCATCTTCCAGTGCTCCGTGGAGGGCGAGCCGACCCCCAACGTCCTGTGGAGGAGAGAAGACGGGAAAATGCCGATAGGACGGGCCAGGATTTTGGATGATAAATCACTCCTCATCGATAACGTCCAAACTTCTGATGAAGGCCTCTACATTTGCAACGCAGAAAATTTGGTGGGAACAATCACTTCGAAAGCGACTCTCGTTGTTAATTGTAAGTAATTTTTTATCGATTTGTTTGTTTTGGCCATCCTAGCTATTTTGCAATTCAAAACGTTTGGTTCCTGTGCGCCTAGTTAAAAATGTATTAATTCAAAATTACTATGCAAATGCAAACCGTTTGCAATTGTTTGTTTTAACTCTGGACGCTGATCCTTTTAAACTTTTCGAACAAACTCGGATTAATCTCCACTTGAAATTGTTGAATCAACAGTTTGTTTATAAAGTGCATGCGAAACAAGCAGCCATCGCGCGAACGGCACACAGCAAAAACGTTAGGAAATAGTTGAAATTGGGAGGGCTGTTGTTGTTTTTGTTTGATAATGGAATATTCAAACCGATCTGTCCGATAGTGTTGTTTGCAAGTTTTAATTGGAAACGCTGATATTTAAATCGGATTTTTTAAGCCGTTTTTTATTGCCTTCCTTAAATGGATCCGATTCCGAGAAATATCTCAGAGCTTTCACGAAAATGGACCGCGGCCATCATCGACTTGTCAAGGGGGATATCTAATGAAATTCAGATGATTACCTACAAGAGGTTCACTTAATCAGGCGAAACAATGGCCGCTGTCACTTCTAAATCAGCAGTCTTGTTAAAAAGACGTTTGAGCCGAAGATGCCCACTCTTGTCATTTGTATTCTGTCTTTTAGTCAATTTTTAACTGTTTAACATCTGAATTTTTTTAGTGTCTAGACTGTTGATTTTATTCGATAAATGTTGAAATATCTTGGGCGTACGCAAAATTGTATTTAAAACCGTTTTTTTTTGTTGCAGCTCCACCAACTTTCATAGAAAGACCTCGAGAGCAAAAGGTTGGTTTGAATGGGGTTGTGGAATTCCACTGTGCAGCGACTGGCAACCCTCCGCCCTCCGTCTTCTGGAGCAAAGAGGGCTCTCAACTTCTCATGTTCCCCGATACCGCCTACGGCCATATGCATGTCAACTCGCATGGAACTTTAAAAATACAAGGTGTACAAAGGGAAGACGCCGGTTTTCTCGTGTGTTCCGCATTGAGCGTGGCAGGAGCCGACAGTGCACGTGCTTTCCTTCAGGTAAAATGCTTTGATTAAAATTGTTTCCGCGCCAACTTTACCCTTTTGACAAAAACGATTTTTCTCTACATCTTGTCTTTTTCACTTAGGTAACTTCAGTCGCCGATTTACCTCCCCCCATCATCCAAATTGGACCGGCTAACCAGACTTTGCCGCTGCACAGTATGGTAACTTTGCATTGTAAAGCCTCGAGTCCTGAGGGAAACCAACCGAGAATCAAGTGGCTAAAGGACGGAAAGCAGTTGCTCCCCGATCGGCTTCCGGAGAGGTACAGCATTAATTCCGGTGGGACGCTAGACATTGATGGTAAGTTTGATTATTATAATTATTTAATGGTGGTTTGTGGTTTATTGTACTATACACTATAGTTGAAGATTTACAACTCATGACGTGACGGTATCTCAAAGCAGCGAGATTTTCAACTTAGCTATATTAGTAGTTTCTTAGATATAATCCCCATGGAGCATATGACTATGACCATTTAATTATATATAAAATGAACGCGACTTGAAAGAGATCTGATTTTTCTTATGCGATTACCGTTCAAAGTATTTATAAGAAGAAAGACAAATGAAAAGTAGTTTCTTAGTCAATTTTTACAGTACAATTTAAACTCAAACAGTGGGGAAGTTTGATAAATAACAAATCTACGTCTACTCCTACTTAAGTCTTGCGAGGTCCATTAAAAATGCTTTTGCGTCTGCTTTGTTGTCTCTGTATTCAAAACCAAATCCAAATTATTGGTTCTTGAAATAACTATAGTGATGTAACCTAATTATTGCCCGCTTTATACTGACATTCTAATGTAAGCAAAACTATAAGCACGCATGAAAATTTATATATCATGCAATTATTACATTTCTTTTACAGAAACGGTCGTTTTGGTTATACCATGTACTCATCATGCTAAATAAATCTTAAAAAAATAAATTAACGCCACATTTTTGAAAAATAAATGTTCTACATGATGGTGGTACGGCATCATCTGAGATAATGTTTATTATCCATTTTTAGTTACAAATGAATTTTCATTAGTAGCTGAAAGTACATGGTTAACATATATTGCGTAGTAGCTGAGAAGCTCAGAAGTGAACATTTTTGGAAACGATTATAAATGTATCTTCAAACATAAATACAACGACGCAAACAATATAAAGTAAATTTTGATTTGTCTATAATATTTAGAGCAGATGAAGTTTATCTTCTAGTACTCTTTTACTTGATTATCTTGTAACTAAAATATGACATACAAATAACAGTACAAAATTTAAATGAAGGGTATCTTCAAGCACTTTTACAAGCCAACTTAATGTCGTATCTTATATATCCCTTTATAGTAGTATGAAGTTAACAACTGTAATCGCCAAAAATGTTAGAAGTTTTCACTAAAAATTTGCTGCAACCAGAAGGAAGCCATAATATACCTAAAATGAAGACAAATTTTGCGATATGCTTTGTTGGAATATTGTTCGAGTTGATTAATTTAATAAAAATAACAACCTACACCAAGACTATTCCTACCGTATGCTTCAATGAGCATCGGTAACAAGACTAATAAGTCAAGAGCAATTTTGGCATCAGATGAGTGCTTTCTCTCATGTCTAATAAAACAAAATTGTTTTATTAAAAATATATTATAGCTAATTTTGAGCAGAAAACTTTGAAAGTGCGAAACTAAAGCTTTCTTTTTAGAAAAATTCTAAAAGATAAACTATAACAGTCTCCTCAACAGTATTACATTGCAAAGAGGCTAAATCATTTCAATAAAGTCCCTGAAGTCTAATTACTTATTTGGGAAAATACAATCAATTAATAAGCAAAAAAAAAGTTAACATTTCAGTGCTTTTGCTACTGTGAGTAGACAAAATACCATTTTTTAAATAATTGGTCACACTTTAATCATGCACATTATTAAGGAGTCTTACAGAAATATGTACATTTTACGAATCACGTGTTAGAATAATTTACACCATATCCTTAATTTTAAAAATATATAGATTAGTAGATATTTTACATTATTACGTGGTCAATATTAAAATTTGCCAACGGTTGCAAACAAACAAAGACAGTGTGGCAAATAAGTTCATAATTATGGAGTAAAAGAACAATCCGATTTCATTTCTGAGCAATATTTTAAATGTAATTAATTTTGACAATTCGCATTTTTTATACAAAATATGATCAGAATAGTAATTAAGAAATCGTTTAGGACAAACTATGAGAATATTACTCAATTTAAGCAATATCAATTTAACTCCATGGCCGAGAATTCAACATTTCCAAAAACTGTCTACAACGTATTTTCTTGAAAACTTTGCAAGTTCTTCTTTATTAAACTTTTTTGGACCAAGCATAGTACAGAGTGTTCGATGAGTGGATTTTGGTACTAATGCATATCAATCATAGCAGAATAATCTTCAGTAATGAGGCCCATTCTTACTTTGTAGGCTTTGTAAATTGTCAAAATTTGAACATTTATCGCTAAGAAAATCTATTGCTCAGGAACAAATGCATCTGCGTCAATGCTTTTGAGCAGATTTTGGTCTGGTGGCCTCATCAGGCCATTTTGCGAAATCGCTTCTGTTTAGATAATAAATGAATATTGCAACACAATAATGCAATGCTTTGTACCTAAATTAAAAGGTATGGAGATGGAAGATATACTATTTCAATACGATCAGGTCATATGTCCAGCAGATCAAGAAATAAATCAATTACTGGGTTTTCCCAGCTTAGTGATCGGTATTGATCGCCTAAAGTATATGATTTAATGCTTCTGAAGCAAGTACATTTCTTGAGCTTTTTTGATTTTGAACGATTGTACCATTAAGCCAGAAATATTGCTCTATACATTACTGCGTATGAATGAATTAAAAATGCTTTGATTATAATTTTTTTACTAAAATTACTTTTCGTGTAAGACATCTTCAGAGATAGTGTAAAATTTTGTAGAAATAATCGATTTGAATCAATCGTGATTCTTACTCTCAACTGAGTTTGCTTCTGGGGATAGCAAGTAAAATAGCGATCCAAATTTAAAAATAGTATATATTTATTAATAAATAGTAAATAAATAACTTACGACATGAATTATTACATAAACCAAATAGTGTACACTGAGTTTTTTATTTCAGATTTGCGTCTTGACGACTCTGGCCTCTACACCTGCTCCGCAACCTCAGAAAGCGGTGAAAGCTCTTGGTCTGCGTCTCTGTCCGTCGTCGAAGGTTCCGCAGTACCACTCCATCGCAGTCCGGACCCATCGACATTTCCAAAAGCACCGCCTGTCCCTCGGGTGCTCAACGCTACAGAATCCAGTATTAGTCTTTCCTGGGAAGGCGATACTGAAGAACCAGGTTTAGTTGGTTATACAGTTGAATATTGGAGCCCCGATTTGCAAACCGGATGGGTGGTCGCGGCTCACCGGGTACCAAATCCTTATATGGTAGTGCGCGAATTGAAACCGGATAGCTCGTTCGTGTTCATAGTGCGCGCTGAGAATGCTCATGGACTATCACCAGCTAGTGGTGTTTCCACGGTTGCCAGAACTTTAACAAATTCACGGGCAGTACCACGGTCTGAGCTTGATAAAGCCAGAACTATGCTCAGTACGAAATTGGTGGAGCTAAAAGATGCTAGGCCGCTGTCTCCTAGTTCGGTGAAGTTAACGTGGAGCTTAAGCTCCCCAGATTACGTCGAAGGGCTGTACATTCGCTTCCGCGAATTGTCCGGTGGTTCACACAATTACAATATACTCACAGTTCTGGATATCCAAATGAAGAATTACGCTGTGACTAACTTGAAAAAGTTCACAAAGTACGAATTTTTCATATCGCCTTTTTATAAAAGCGTGGAAGGACAACCTTCAAATTCAAGGGAAGCCCAAACATTAGAGGATATACCTAGTGCGCCCCCTGATGGAATAACGGCTGGGGTGTTCAATGACACAGCAGGGTGGGTTAAATGGTCGCCGCCTCCACCCCAGCATCACAATGGAATTATAGTAGGGTATAAAATCCAAATTAGGGGAAGTGCTGCTAGATCCATAACCATGAATGCTAATACCACTTCAGTCTTAATCAGCAATTTGACCACTGGAGGTGTTTACAATGCCAGAGTTGCCGCCCTTACCAATGCTGGATTAGGACCATTTTCTAATTCAGTTCCCCTATTAACAGCTCCAAGAGCACAAAGCCCCAGAACTCTAGGCCCTTTAGTACCATTAGTTCGACAGACTTGGTTTGTGGTACTACTAGCCATATTGGCGTTGCTCTTAATAGTCGCTACGGGGGGAGGATTTTACTTGAAACGGCGACAATCATTGAATAAGCAGCTGGGCCACTTGAGTGTGCCTGTTGTCAATGCCAATCAATTAAACGCCAAAGAGAGTTTGTGGATTGATCGGGGATGGAGGGCTACTGATTGTGACAAAGATTCATCAATTCCTTTAGCTAACCAACCAGCTGATTATGCAGAGGTTGACACGAGAAGCATGTCCACTTTCTACAACAAGAAAAGCCCTGATAATCCAACTCCATACGCAACTACGATGCTTCTGCCACCTCCCAATTGGTCAGAAATTATTCCACCGCCTCCGGATCACCCGCCACCGGAATGCCCGAGAGAAAATGCTCCAGCGCCTCCACCAAGAGGTGGCAGTAGTTGTGGTAGTGCTGGCGGCTACGCTTGTTACGCTGTGCATATTCCGAATCACGCAACCAATCAGTGTCGCATGCCTCCTCCTCAGTACCACCGTACCAACTCTTGCAGTAACTGCGACGCTCACCACTCGCTAGCAAGCGGTAGTTCCGGTCGACGATCAACTCCTAGAGGCCACTGTCACCAAAACCACGCTTGTGATAACAAAGTCTGGAACAATCAGCACACGAATTGGGAGGATGGTGATGCAGATGTGGAAACCGATCGACACTCTTGCTCGAGTAGCCACGACACTACCTGCTCATGCAGCGAATCTTCTTGCCTATACGCCGAAGCCGGTCCATCTGCCAATATAAGGCCAGTTCCTCACTGTCAAATGAAGAGATGTGTTAAATAAACGCTTAAAAAGGAAACTTAGATAGATTTTTTCTAATGACGCGAGCGAGAGCGATTTACTAAAATGGTGCAAGGGCAAACTCACTTGACATAATGCTTAAAATGTGTTTGCATCCATGATTATTCTTCTTAGTAACACAGCTCGGACAATACTCATTGGGTACTAAGAACGCGTGTCACAATCAATATGTTTGGTTTAAACATTGCCGCAAAAACAATTCGAATATCCAAAACCGACCCAGACACTCAAATGGTATTAGCGTACAGACATCGATCAGCAAGTCAGAGCCATTAAAATTTCAAAATCAACTCAAATCGAAACTCAAATATGATCATGTCGCGAAAGAAGCAATAAAAGCGCTGATATTCTGAGTTTCTTAAAACGGAATTACTCAGGTCTTTTGGGATCTTTTAAAGAGATCTCACCAGAACAACTACGTTTGATGGATTATTCCATAAACAAAATTGCTTATTAATTTAAGGTTCAAAAGCAATCATGCAAATAAGCACTCGAACTGAAGCTTAGAAATACAATAAAAAATTCTAGTTAACAATGACATGCGAGGGAGAAAATGTGACCTCAATCCCAGACTAAGCAGAATGCCAAAATCAATGTTTATGATCTAAAATGATCACAAACTCGCATTTTGTTAGAAAATCTCTATCAGACAAAATTGAGGTTTGAAAATCTGCCATTTCAGATTCAGAAGTCATTTGGGATAAGATTATGGAAATTATGAAAAGTCTTTGATTATCGTAAATGAGCTTTTCGCAGCACTGTTGGAATGAAATCGCATCTTGCTCGCCCTGCCATTTGTAAATAGTAAAATAGTAATCTTAAAAAAGTTGTGTGCGTTGAGTAATTGTAAAAAGACGATACATATCCACAAGGTTGGTTTTGGTTTTTCTCAAAAAAGATTTTGAACTATAGTGCGGAAAAGGCTCATATCATACGTCCTATGCTTTTGTTTCCTAGTCTAATAGCTTTTAAGTTACCGTTATGTCCATCAGTCTTCCCCATTTATACGACGATTTTTAAAGGAAAAACTTTTGGAAAGGAAGACGACAATAAAAAAAGTTTTTACGTTCATATTTAACAAACCCACTGGAGAAGTGTAGTTGACCCATAAACTCGCATACATAATACATGCATAATAAGTGTAAAATGTAACAATGTTCATAAATATATACAGAAACAATCATTTTTTAATTAAACGTTTTCATTATTATTTTTAAAATTTCTTTAAGTGATTATTTCGAAGTATTGACTTTTAATAGTATTTTGAATCAATTTCTTATCTGTGTTTGCCGCAGATTTATTATTTTATGGAAAAATTGCTTCTTAGAACTTTTGCAATTGGAAATGTAGCTTTGCAACGAGTTATGATTTAATGGCATTTCATTAGCAATTGTATCATCGCATGCGACGAATTATATTATTTTTTGTGAGTAATTAACAAAAAAAGAATTTGATTTCCTTTTTTCATATCAAGAGCTTCATTCTGTATGCTTAATTAGATGTTAACCAAAGAACTGCCAGACTCGTCTATGAGTCGTATCCAATAAATAAAGAAGTTATAATTATTATTAATAAAAAATGAATAAGTAATTAAATAAAACAATCTCAGACTGAATCCTATTCTTCTTAGCAATACTAATTAAAGAATTAAATATGACGATGAAAAAAAATTAAAGAAAAATATAAAATAAAGACGATGTGTAAACTATATTATAATATTTCTTAAGTATAAGTAGGTTTTATATATTGAATTGTGATTTAGATTTTAAAGGCAACAAAAAATAATTTATACTGTAAATAGTTAATAAAGAAAAATTGATGACGAGGATGACTAAAAGTGTACATAAACTATTGTTGAATTGCGACAATTCATTATTGATATTTGTCAAATTTTTTTGTAGAATATGTGTAAGATATGAAATTAATATTGTAGATATTTATTATTATTATTTTTTGTTCTGTTATTTATATTCGAATAAAGCGTACTTACTTAGTATTTCCTGTGGATTTTTTGCTTGGGCCTTTTACATTCTGTGAGTCATTTATAGATTGTTTTGATTAATTCATCTCAGGTCGGCGGAGAGCAGTACTTTAGACTTAAAAAGTCATAGAGTTTCTAGACCAGTATCAATTTTTGTTAAAAACTCGATCTCGACTGAATCTTTAGAGTCAGTTTTGTCAGTTTTCACAATTTATGGATAAAGATCGAGTTAAAAATGTTAATTTTTTTGTAGATCCTGAATATGACCTGTCATTTTTGATTACTCTTTTAAAAATAATTTGGTTTTTATAAATAGACCGATTTTTTGTTTGGTTTTCACTAATCATAGAAAATGTTAATTCAAATCCTTTAATAATAAGGGCTATTGTATATTAATTAGACATGTTTTTCATTAAGCCATGAATTTTATTAGAGCTGCTCTGTTTGACAAGTTTTTCAGAAGTGATATTTGCAACAGCGCTTATAGAAGGTAAGTCCTTAACAGGCAATAGTTCTCTGCCATTCTTTATTTTAAATAACTGTAGGAATACATTTACTTTTCAATTCCGAAAGGACATTATTTATATTAATATGTATTAAAGTTTTGCCTAAAACAGCATTCAAAATTAGGTTATGTTGTGTAATACATCATTTTACAAAATATAGCAAATTACAACGTTACGATTAAAGTGCTTCATAGTTTTCATTAGACATTATTGTAGGACATATTTTTTTCATATAAAACTTTGAAATACAAAAATATTAATTCTTTCGGCCGATGTCTTAATTTTGTAGTTAATGATAAAGTATTAATCAATAATCAAAGAGAGACAATAGTTTCCAAACAATCATTATTTATGACTATAAATATTTCTTTACTTATATTGATATTTTGTAGTATTTGGCTACAGCCGTTTATAAGTTATTCAGTTTATATTCAGTCTGTGTTATGAAGTGAACTGAGAGCACTGCAAATATTCGGTCTCGGTTTACTCTTTATTCTACTACATCAACTTTAAGCAATGTTTAATTATGATACATAAAAGTGCAAAATATGTATAAGTTCAAAAAGTAAATTGCAGGGCAACACGGTTTGCATAGTAATGCATTTGAGAAAAGAAACTTCAGATAATCGGTATGTGAGTAGTGCGTTTATATAATTTCATTTCATAGAAAAGGAGAAAAACATGCATTCTATTTTTGTATACGAGATAATTTTATTCATTGCAGCCTATTATTATTTCCTCTGTATAAATCGGCATTTATTAACCTCCCAATGCATACGACTCTACCTTACTATCAAATCTAGTTTATATTACTATCAGTACCCATGTTAATAAACCACATTCATTTTACAAAAAATATTGTGTGAAAGTATATGAAGTGCGAAAAAAGCTCTTTTTCACACATTTTTGCATAGTGGGAATTCACCTGTAAAACAATGTGAAATAAATTCGTATATATTTACAAAGTAAATCAAAGTAAACAAAGGTCTTTAATGGGCTAAGAAAATGCTGTAAGCTATAAATAAGTAGCGGTATATGTGAGTATTATTCTATTATGCATGAAAATATGTTGTAATTTAATATAGCTAGCACCGCACAAGCGAATTCTTCGCTTGAAGCTATAAAACTATCAACACTTGACTTAATAAGGAGACAGTTATGTCTTCGTTCACTTAACTCATTTCAAACTGCAAGTATTTTGCTGTTTTTAGAGCATAGGTTATGTGGAAGTGTGAGTGAGCTGCGTGTTTTCGACTTTGCATATTATAAATTAATAGAATTGCAGATAAGTATATAGGATGCATCCTGCTAGATTTTTAAAATTCCTACTTAATTATATAATTGATTGATAGTGTTTAGTCTTAATGTCAAACATTTTCCTAAATTACTTAGTACCTGTAATATTATAATCTTGAAGCGCCTTTGATATTTGCTCCTACTAACTAGAGGAAAAATGACCACATATAAACGGTAATAAAGCGCGCACAGAAAATTTATCACAAAGCCTAATAAAAAAATATAAGAAACGATATTAATAATTTCATATAGATTGTAATTCCGCAAACTTCCATTCTTCCAAATCGCTAAGCAAGCTTAATGTTCTTAGTTTCCTTGTTTCTTTGTAATAATTATGTGATAATGTAAACAAATCATTTGATTTAAAAACAAGTGGTCATTTGAGAGCTGAATGTCTGCATTTAAAATTGTATATTTTTAACAAATAGTAAACAATACTTAACAGTAACAGCAACAAATGTCTTCATATTTACGTCATACACAAGTATATTTCGTAAATCTGCAATAACCTGAACTTTGTTTCACAAAAGCACACGTCGAAAGACGCTTTGTCTGGAGAACATAATAACGGAGCTATCTAACTTAAAACAATGAATTTTACTAGCAATTACAGTTGATATAAGATGCATTCCTCCAAAATAACTTGCCTTATTCAGTACAATGTTACAAAACAGCTATGCAACATTTTATTGGCAATACGATATAGTCGTATATAAAATGCCATCACTTTGCTTTAATCCCACCAAAAATATATCCTTGTACCTCTTGTTAAGAAATGTATTTTCTCTACTAATTTAATTAATACATTAAAACAACAAAAATATAAACATGTAAGATATATATGCAGACACGCCTATGGCACAAATATTTTAAATACATTAGAATGAAATATTCCACTCGTGAAATAGCTTTTCTTCTGATGAGCCGCAACCATAAGGAGCAACAATGCTAATTACGGCTAATTTAATTTATATTAAGGCGTTACCAACTTAAAACCGTAGGAGGTGCAATGCAGATTTTTGCGAATACGTTGAATGATAATAAAGCACAATAGCACCAGAAAACATGCATATTACACACACTGTTGCATTTATGCATGACGTCTACCAAAAATAGAAATATATAATTACATAGAACTCAGCCCCTATAATAATATTTTATGCAGCATATTATTCAAAACATAAAATTCATTCTCTGAAATCTGCGAAGAATTTTCATCCAAATGGATATAATATGCATGGCAAATGTCAGCTTTTAAAATCGTACGTACGTAAGACGCCATAAATTTCGTCTTGGCATTAAAATTGTCCTTAAAGCTATTCGTCCTAACGGAGGGGCAATAAAGCATACACACATCTTTTACTATTTCGAGTAGAAAAATGCAGATTTCCTTAGACTTTTGTAGTTTGTAGCTGCAGACGTAAATGTAGAAGTAGAAGACGTAGCAGACGCAAGCGTAGCCATTTAACATAAAATTCCGACCGGGCTGTTAGAACGTGTATACATTTCAAGAAAAAGAGTATTACATTCCGCGGAATAAATTATTCCTGAACTAAGAAAAAGAATAGAGGTTCCGAATGAGGAAGGTTTGGAAGGAGGAAGGTTTTAAATGAGGAAGAGGTGAACAACCTGAATTTCGATAAATCCTAGTTGGAATCTCAAAAAACTGATGTTAATGTACGATCTTTTAAGGTTTGATCTCCAGCTTTGGCGCAATAATGTGAAGTAATTATCTCCTTTTTAAGGCAAGTTTTGTCTATAATGCAAAACTTGAAGCGAATCAAAACTTGAGCGGGATAAAGTAATTACAATTGACGTCGACGAGATGCGCTTCTGAAACGCTGGGATGGCTGAAATCCGGGAACATTAATGACGAGGAAGTAATTTCAGCTCGTAGATTAATATGCTATGAAAAACTTTATTTCAGTTCCTATTTTAAGCGGAGAAGGCAGCAGGGGAAGATAACTTTAGATTGATTTAGATTTACTGCAATAATCTAATTAATTCTTTATCCTGGAAATATAAATGACGTACAAAGTAAGATTTTTAAATCTGCTGATATTTTTCCGTTTAATGTGCAATTTCCTTAGAGTGCTGGCCGAGACGTTACTGTAAGTAATAGTTTCAGACGTTTTATTACCCATATGGTTAGTTTTATTTAGTCTCGACTATTTTATTCCGGTGTTTATAGACGTCCTAACTTTGATGAGATAACATTCGCTTGGTCGAAAAAAGTTGAACAATGGCTTTTGCCGTTCCGTGAAATCGGACTGCGCAAGGAAAATTATTGAAGTTCATCCCCTTTGCAATAGCTTTTGATGAAATTACATAATTTATGTCTGTGCCTAATGAAACTAATGAAGTGATCCATCCCATCCTGTGTTATGGGGATGTTGCCGCTGGCGTATCAATTTACAGAAGGTGACTCATCTACATCATATATGTGAGCATCGCTGCTCTAATAGTCTGTAAACTATTAGTTTGAATAGATGGTCTCTAAAATGACCCATGGGGCCGTCTGTACTCACCATTATACACCCCAATATATGGGGATGTCTAAATCAATGGCGCAAATTTGCGAAATAGGCACTACTCACCCGCTATTACGTCATATTAGTGTTGTATCTTCATTATTTCGTAAGCTAATTTCATTGTGAACTGTGCTTGCCACTGGAAAAAACAATTAGTCCTCGTTTGTTTACAGTCACCCACATCACAAAAATAATTTCTTTACATTAGCGTTGTGCGGTTGTTTTCTAATTCAGAGGAATCGTTTAAAGTATGGCTTGTTGCTTTCAGGGCACACTTGCTAAGAGGCAATGACAACAATAACCTCTTTTACCAATTTTTATAAAAAAGTTAGATCTACTTAACAAGTTTTGTAAACAATTTCTTAAGTCAGCCGTTCCATAGAGCATCCAAAAAAGATTCCTGTCTAGAAACACAAAAACTTGAATCCCAAAAGTCGTTTTAATAAGTTATAAAATAAATTTTGTCACGGTTGTAGCAGAATGATGATACTCTTGCATGCAAACGTAATAAATAAAATGTAGCAGTTGATATAAATGTATAAAATATCGATAAATAAATATGTGGGAACAGCTTGCGCAATAAATTCAGACACGCTGAAACACGGAAATTTATGTTCAGGGAATCACCGAAATATAAAGAAGAAAAATGTTCTCTAACGAGAGACCTAAATCATGTAAACTTTTGAAATAAAATCGACGATTTTTTAATAAATTTTATATATGTAGCAGCTACGTATTCCCATCTAAGCTCGGAAAAATTGACGATTCCTCCTGGTATTTTCATCTAACTTAAAAAAAACGAAACGCAGCTACTGCAATTGAACAATGTAACGGCTGAAATATAACGAGTACATTTTCTGAAATATTGATACCTATCCTATAGAAAAGCAATCATAAGAAAGGAGACAGGAAGAGTTACGTCCTACAGACGAATAGCAGGAAATAAAAAATAGAAAAATACTAGGTCGTATTTTTCTTCGAAATGCGATGATTTTGGCGAAAAATTGCTTCTACGTGAAAAGGCTTAAGAAAGTAATAAAGCTGCACGAGTGGATTAATTCGCGTTTAATTAAAAATTATTATCTACTTCTATCGATAGCTGGCAAGCACGGTGTAAAGTTATGTGCATACTTAATGTAGCGTATTAAAATAGAAATATGAAATATTAATAAGCCAGCGTAGATTTTACCATAAAAGTATTAACTGCTTGGCTTTAATGATGATATGTATGCAAATACCTTCATTATAAACTCATTCGCTATTAATAAATCCATTTATAATCATTTAACAGTGCTTTATTTAATTTATACGTATTGATGTTTTGACAAAAAATGTTCAATAAAACTTGGGAAAATATTTTAATTGGCTGGTTTAGTCAATTTTTTAATTGGCTGGAATTAGGAGACAACTGTAACAATAAATATGAATTTTCGTTATTTAAAATTTCCTGCTTTAGCTGATTCGCGGCTGTGAAAATAATTTAATTGGTGTAGGTGGTTTACTGATATGAAAACTTTGTCACCAATTAAATGAAAAATATTTATAATGGGACAAATTTCATGTTGTAATATTTAACGCTTACTAATTCAACAGGATGTAAAGAGAGAGTGTTTTTGTATCTTAATATTGATAGTGAGATTGTTAATATTAAATATGAAGTTTTAGAATTTACTGTGACATATTTATTTCCTACCTTACATCTGTCAATACATATTGTAAACTAATTCCTTTCAAGTTATCAAGTAATGATTTAGCGTGGTTTGTTCGTTACAATAAAAAATATGATGCTTCGTTTTACGTAGCGAGCAAGATTCAATCCAACTTAAGGATAAAATCTAGAATATCTTCATTTTAATTATAAACTACATATTGCAGTAAAATTATTAAAAACTGTTTTCCAATTATGTAATATTGATTGAGGAACTGTGACATCTTAGGCTATTCGAAATACTATTATTAGAACTACGCAACATTGCCAATGCTAAAGTTAATAGTTCAATGTCCCTTTCTGATTTCAGAACTGATCAGTATGCCACTATTGCTGGAAAATTTAAGCAGAGCTACGTTTATTAAACGATTTTTTTATATGCAATATTTCTCATTATTAGAGTAAAATAAATGTATCTAAGCAATCAAGCGAATTCGAAATTAAAAATTGCAACAAAATTGTGGGATCCGTTTTAGACAGTTTTGTTAGTTTTATATATTTTCGGCGTTCTGGCTGTCAACTTATTCCGTCGAAAAAGCAAAGTTGAAGGCATTTTATAAACTTCTTATTAAAAACAAATAGCATATACAAAGAACAAAATAGCGAACTCTCGAGTGTAGCATTTAAATTGTTTTCAATGTCAATTGATTTTGTATTATATTTTGTTTCTACTTATACAGTGTGACCAATAGGAATGGGTTGAAAGTAAATAGCTATTACTTCGTAACAAATAGGCCGAATAAAATGAATTAAACGCCATTTTGTGGAGAAAACTTGTCAATTTTATTACCATATATATGAAAGAGAAATATAATAATTTAACAATTGAAATACACAATTAAAAAAAAAGATAAATTTTGCTTGCGCATATGAATTAATGGACTATATTTTCAAAGTGTTGTCCATTTGAATTAGCACAGAACTGCAGTCGTTTGCAAAAACTTTGAAATACAGTATTTAACATAGATGTAGTAAAGCTGCGAGTGCATTTTTTAATACTATTTATCAGCTCTGCGGTGTTTTGAGGTTGTACGGCGTAACATTTGTCTTTGAGGTAACCCCAAAGAAAAAAAATCACACGGGTTCAAATCAGGTGAATAAGACCTCCAGACCTCCTTGTGCAAATTTCGGGTATCCTAATCCAATTACTCTGTTACCATACACTTCATGTATCAATTGAAAGACTTCGCGTGTACGATGTGGAAGTTCTTTACTAATCCGCATTTCTTTGCATGAGAAAAGAATTTAGTCTCTAATATTTCTTTATAACGATGACTAGTAACAGTTTCTTAAAGAAATTGCAGGTAGATCCCTTTTATAGAAATTGCAGCCAACGCGGAGACCTTTTGAGGATGAAGAGGAACGGCAATAAACACGTTTGGATTTTCCTGTCCCAAAAACCGATAATTTTGTTTGTTGACATATCCGTTTAACCAAAAATGAGCTTCATCTGTAAATATTATTTGTTTTTTATTGAGTTTCTTACTTTCAAACATATTAGTTATCACAACAAAACTTAACTCGTTTTTCCATCGCTTTCTCCGTCAGCAACCGATGTGTAGTGATTTTGTAGGGATGCAGTTTAATGACGTCTCTCATTATTTTTCGGAAAGTTTCTCGCTTTAAATCCAAAACCTGAGCAGCTTTCCTAATCGAGGTGTTTGGATTTTCGTCAAAATAATTACTAACGTCATCAATTGTTTCGTCCGTTGTAATGGTACGAGATGGACTAAGTAAATCATGTCTACGATCAGTCAAAGTGCCATACCAAAATTATCATAAATCCTACCAAAAAATAACGACAAATAAAATTAAATCTCACCTAACCAACACTGGAGTGACGTCGCAATCCCAGGAAGAGGGAGCGTGGGTAAGAAGTATCAAAAACATAATTTCTGAGTATTGTTTCGCTTGAAACTTTTTTAGATCCATATTTACTACGGAATCGACGATACGCCTAACTATAGTTTTTGCTTCTACTATAGAAGCACTCGATGAGAAACTTTTTTTCTTTGATGCTTAGCGCGTCCATCCTATATCTCGCAAATCGGTTTATACGACGGTTCAAATGAAATTGACGGGTCTTAGGTAGTGGACCCTAGTCGGTAAAACAATTACCGAAATCAAGGAGGGGATATATAACCGTTTACTTTCAACACATTCCCATTGGTCATCCTGTCCATTCAAGTTTTTCAAGGATTTCATTGTGGAGTCTGCATCCTAGGTATGTAAATTGTTTGTGGTATTTTTGAGAAATTTAGTTTTCTTTGTCAGGGGAAATGTTCCTCTTCTACGCTCGAATGAGTTATATGATATAATTTTATTTATATGCTTGTAGCTTTTTTTGTAAGGTGTTCTTAATTTAAAATTCTAAGTCTCTGCAGTTGTTCAATAGAATATAAATTTAGTGTTGTGTATATTGTTTTTTGGGAGTTTCTTTTGGGAAAAACTGCTATTCCTCAGTAGTTATTGTCCCGTTTCGTAAAATGTATTTCGTTAGTACTTTATAAACGTTAATTTTCTAATTGTTCGTATAACCTTTCGTAACATTTTTGTACATATATTTATAAATTAATTGTATAACTTCCGTTGCTAGTTCAAAGACGTGATTCCACCATGGTTTTGTATGGGTACCCTCTGTCGAGTAGCAATCAGAGTGATGCTTATGTATAATATAATCCAACCTACTTTTTAATTTCTTACACAGAGTTTTTCTTTGAGTTTCTCTTTGTTTCCCTCAAATTTCGAAACAATTTTCAATTGCTAAACAAATAATATTTACGAGTAAAAATTAACCTTATGTAGATTTTAAAGCAATAATATGTGCGATTTGTTACGAAAAGCTTTAAAATCATCAAAACTTTTGGAAATTTCGGAAAGATGCATGTCAGTATTTGTTAATATAGATGAAAGAGAGAGGCGAAAACGTTGTTTTATAGATATGTTATTGTACCAAAAGCAAAGGTACAAATCAATGAAAAAATTGTATTTTCATTTCTGATTATAAATAAAGAAATCTATGCTTCATTTTACGAAATAGATAAAAATATTGATAAATAATATTATGTTTAAGCGTTTTGTACCTAAAAAGATTCTCATACTGCAGATGATGTATTTTATGTATCGTCTATACTATGATATAGTATATAGACACGTGTCTATCTATTTATTAAATATAGGTCGAAAAATATATAATTTACTTTTTGGTCAGAATAATTAAAGTCAAAAGGAAAAGTATCGCAAATATGACAGTCAATAGATCTTGAAATGAAACTATTGTTAGAAAAAAATTAGTAATAAAGTAAGAATGTCATTGAAATTGTGCCAAGTAATTTGACAACTGCGCTTGCATTTTCTATTTATGACTTTACGGGCAAATAATATTTGCATACTCCAGTTTTCAAATGTTCTTAACCAGTCTGTTGGTACAACTATTTGACCACTGTACTTATATCTCGGAGAATCTGGAAAAAATGATGTCTCACTTGAAAGCATGAACTAAATAACAAGTACTATAACAACATCCTTTTTGTGTTTAATATGAACTTTAAAATTTAAATTTAATTGGTTGGATTGATATAATCTGTTTAAATTTTTATTACTTCAATATCGTTTCAACGTCCTAAAAGGATTTTTTTCTCATAGTTGTACTATTATTACATTAATTTATCTATGATCTGGAGATACATATTTTTGTTTAAGAGTAGTCACTTTTTTCTTATCGCTGAAATCATAGTTTATCATTTCATAATGCACTTGAATTTAATATGCTTACATTTGCTTTTTTAAATCAATCAAGAGATCAAGCAAAAGAATAAAATTAACACATTAATATGAGGTTCATTTTCAAACAACTATTTGTTGCAATATTCTACCAGTCTAAATTTATATTAATAGGGAGCAAAAACAATAGTTATTGAATGTCGTGGATATTTCAGAGTCGACAAAGTTTTCCCTCTTTCGAAAATATTGAGTGCATTTTTAATGAGCTCGGAAACTGGTACATATTTTAGGGTTAGTTTTCCTATCTTCTTAATACTTTTTTTGTACCAACTAGCTTAATTTTGACTAATAATAAATTCTCAGCACAAATTATTGTAAATTCAGAGTTTTGACTGTTGCTGCGGTAAAACAAATTTTTAAGAGGATCATTAGGGCCAAAAGGTACAATTCGAGACTTACATCAGTCAAAAGTAATGTGAAGAAAAATACATATAAATTCTAAAATTAGTACAAACAAAAGTGCGTCCGATTGCTAAGACCACATACAAAAATAAAACTATAAATATTTAAACAGCTTACTCTTTTTACATACATGGCAGTTCTATAATTTTAAGATATTAAGTGAATAGTTGGAACCGGTAAAGATTTTTATAATTTGACTTGTATGAAAAATTTCCAATGGTCTCATTGAAATTTCATGACTATTATTAATAGATCACAAATTTCACCTAAATATTAGTACTAACATTAGTACAACTAGTAATAGTAGAAAAGTCATCTCCCTTGTTATAATATATTTATAAATTATAGAGCTAAATGTTAACAATAAATCATAAACAATTTACAAATAAGTCGACAAGTATAGAATGGAGTTCAATTTTACAGATGATTAAATTGGTGCACTAAGAACTTCTCAGCGGCTTTATTTCCGGGCCTACCGATTTAAAAATAACGAATTATTGAATTAAAAAAGATGATAGCATGAAATTTAGTAATAAATCGCCGGTAACCTTTGATCTGCGCCGCACCTGACAGATACGGAATACACTAAATTTCAAGCTAATGGGTTTAATTTAGCTTTCGCTCCGCCTCCAATAAAGATGTTATTTGGCACGTGCTACTCTGTACTCCTTTGCTTTGGATATTTATTGGGTCTAGCACAGGCAGGCAGTCTGGAACAAAGGATGATAAATGAATATGAGCTCTCCTTTGTCTTCGTCATTTTACAGCCCAATTTGGGGAGTGAGCTGTTTATACTTTGGAAAATTCCTTTTCGATTATATCGCGATAAAACGTAATTGTATTTCGGATGCTCTCTCTTTAGCGCTTTTACCAGCCGCCCCCGCTTTGCCCGCACCTCCACACTCCATTTCAACTTCATCGTGAAGGAGAATTGAATTTATATTAAGGTGTTTAGATTCAAATATTATTTTTCGATAATGTCTTGTTGGTAAATATTTTAATTGCATATTTATAACATAGAATAATTTATTATTAATATAAATTCATATCAATTATTTACAAAAATTCATTTATAAAATTATAAACAACATTTCACCAATCGCTAACGTTATCTTTCTACCGAATGCCACATGCAGGGATTACTTCTAAAAGCATTTAAGCAAGTATTTGAAAACGTTGCAAAGCTACCTTTTCGCATAAACCCATAACAATAAAGGCGCCCATTAATAAAAAATTTGCCATCTAAAAACCTATAAAACATTTTCAATTTTGCCTCCAGTATCACCATAATAAAACAATAACACTTCTTTGTGGGCATAGCTCAGAGCCTTAAGTCGAGCTAATCTGCAATTTCTAGTTATGTTAACGGTCTCGGCTTATCGTAGGAGATCGTTAGGGTTATAATTAAACCAACCCAGAAGGGTATTTATCTACGGATTCAGTAAAACCGGAGTTAACCTACATAAATCTGTTTGTTTGACTTAAATGTATAAATTATGCAGTATACGCCAGAATAGTGGCTCTCATTATACTTTTGTGTATCTATCCATTCAATTCTACGAAATAAGCTTGCTCAACTACCACCATACTGTAATGCACAGCACAGCAAAGCACCACTCTGCGCTGGTCCATTGTTTGATAGTTAAATAAATGGAAGAGATACTCTCAACTATTTGGCTTTGGCACACTTTAATCCGAACTTACCGAACCATTAGTGCACTAAAACCTAAATCTAAAACGCAAATAAACAAACCAACTAGTAATTGCCCAATAAGAAAACAATCCCTACTTCAACGCAATCTAATGCTAACCAATCACAGGAAATCGCAAATCCATTCAAACAAAAATGACAGTACTTCAACCAGCTTACCTAAAAAGCCCTTTCAACATACTTTCCGTATAAAATGTAAATACTTTCGAAGCAATATCTCAGTAATTTACATCTTAAAAGAATTTGGAGCAGCAAAAGAACACAAACTCAAAGTAAACTTTAACATCAAAAAGTTACTCAAAAATAATTCAAAAAATACCAGACGTGAATTTTAATTCTAATATTCCCGGCCCATTTAAACTTCGTCGTCCCCCTCTCGCTCAGTCACTCCCATAACTTTCGATATTATCGTTAAGGAAAGAATGTTCGGTACGTAAAAATTGATTTATTTCCCGATTTTCGTCAGGAAAAATCTCGAAAATGCGTATATTGAGTATAAATTTAAAGGGGTCTTATGCGGCGCCCTCTCCATAACATAAATCTTGAGGATATTCAGCGCAATCCAATTTTCTTTAACGCAATACCCACTCTCTGAACTTTTTCCAAACAATATAAGTGCAGGGAAAAGCGCAAACAGCGTTAGAAGGATCGATTCTCAGAGTTCAATTTTCTCAAAAAAGTCATATGAACTTTTTTCTCTGGCTTCGATTGTTCGCGGCGAATCCAAAACCTTTCTTTAACTGCAAACGCGAGATATTTTTCAATATTGCAACTTTTGATAACCGACGGAGCTGTTCCCGGATGATATTGAACGTTTTTACGCTGGGGTATCACGTGTGGAATTATGAAATATTTATGGTATCGATATCTTGTGGGTTTTATGCGTCCTTATTCTGTTTCGCCGAAGAAATTTACTCTAAAATTTTCTCTGAAATTAGTTGTAGCTGAAAGTTATATCTAATAATTAACAGTACCGTAGCAAAATAAGAGCTAATTAAAAAAGTCCGAGCATGACACATTGCCAAAGGCAAATTTTTCTTAATGTGCTCATGGGCTTACTTGATAAAATGTAAGCTGCAAATATTAACATCATTTCATTGATATATTCAATTGAATAGTTAGAGAAAGAGATTAGATATTTATACTCAGGCTCTTTGATGTTGTTTTTATTAGGCAAGTTAATTCGCGGCAAATTTTGGTCTGCTACAAATTTTAATAGCGTGAGTTTCTTTTGGTAAAAAATATTGCTGCTAGAACGCATTGGCAAAAAATGTTAGTACATAAATGTACTGTAATTGATAAATAAATGTTAACGACCAAAAGAAGATGATTCGAGGAAAAACTGTAAAGGCTTTCCTAAGTAAACATCAAACCGCTAACAATCCGAGAATGAAAGAACTCTACGTATTTAAATTTGCATAAGCGGCCCTAATGACTACCCGCTCATTTTCAGCAGCATATTTCCAATTAATTCGCCATTAATTTGAAAGGAAAAAGAAATGAGCGAGGAGGAAAAAAACGTGAAAAAAGTGGTCGAAATGTTAAGTAGACACTAATTGCAAAGAGGTTGGTACTTAACATCTGGTAAATGAATTAAGATGTATTTAATAGCGAGTTTGCCTTACATCATAAAATATTATTTTACAAGAATCAGATAAGTTTGTGCTGCTTACGCAATTTACATGTGAAGGTCTCTCGATGTGGTGGAGCTCTGATGCTCCGTCGGCGCCATTTGATGACATATCTCTGCAATTAAACAAGAACTAATGCGCGGAACAAATCATACATGTGGATGCAAATATGTTTGTGGATATGCATTCAGATAATTGAAAATATGCTTGAGTAATTGACGTTGAATGGATTTGCCTTTTACGCTTTCAGTTTGCGAACATTAGTTGCATGTACGTGGAACATCGGATCAGTCGAGGTCATTGCATCAACTAATGCCTACTTATTAATCTATCAGTTTTTTCAAATTATCGCTGTAAATTTTTTTACTAACATTTATTTTTCAGTTGAATGTTCTAATGATCGGATATGCATATGATATTTTATTTTCGTCTTATTAGTAACATATTACAATTGTCTCCAGTTTTTAAGTTTATTCACAAATGCGCTTGATAAAATGCATAATACGCATTATTTTAATTATTTATTCAGCAGTTTTTTATCTTCTTTCTAGATTTATAGATACTAGAAATTCGTTTTATAAATACTTTTAACACAGAGAACTTAGCAAAAACATAATTTGTGTGCATAAATGACTGAAAACTATGCAATTTTGATTCTAAAACGTTTTCATTTTCTCTTCATCTGTCAGAAGTGACGATGCTTCTTGTTAAAATGAAGCGAAACTGTTAAGACTAAAAGCGAAATAAACATCTATACCTACTAAATAGCGTTTAATTCATAATATTAACATTAATCAAATAATATACGCTATAAAAATACAATAATTATATATATATATATATATATATATATAAATATGTATATATATATATATACTTTACAAAACAACTCCAAATAATTAAAAACAAAATAAATGACCAAGGGTAAATGATTGAAGCGGGGATTTTATGACACAGATATCAAATTTAAATGACTCTGACAAGCAGACTCATCACCCCAACCGAAAATTTTATGTATAAAATCTACATTAGCCCGAATTAAAACTAACCCCTCCTAGCAGAGATAACCGTTAGACGGGCAACGAAATTCCATTTGATGTACAACTTCGTCCAAGTTTAATTGTTAATCATTTATCTTCCATTAAAGTACATGACTACTCCATATTGAAAATGATATAACGCAGATTAGTGTCCATTAATGTGATTATAACAATTATGCACTACATGCGTGTCACTTAGCTCCAAATGGGCTCTGCCTGAAATAATTGGAATAGGAAGTTCGCTTTTATCTATCCCTATTCAAACAGTTTTTTTTAATTTCCATAAATACATATTTAATTACAGCTCTTAATTGCCCATTCGATAGTTGTATTCGAAAACAAGCTTCCCCGGCAACCCCCTGACACATTAACTTACATTCAGCTTTCCGTTTCTAAAGCAAACAGAATATTCGAAAACTTTTTCTAACTAATTATAAAATGCAAATAACTGGATAGGTACTTAAAGAAGAAACGAAGAGGCTTATACATCTCCCGCCACCAAGTTATACATTGCAATTTTAATCCGCTTTAACAAATCCCATTTTAAATTGCATTTGTTATCTGTGTTTAGGGAATACTGATTACGTTAGTCTCCCAATGTAAATAGCTGAATCTACGCTGCCCTTAGGGCAGGTACACAAGCGGGGGACCATCCCTTGCTAGGATTACAGTTATTAGGACATCAAATGGATACATTTGGAATGAAGACTGCTGATTAAAGTAAATAAATCGCTACTCATCAAGGCCTCAAGGTTAAAAAACTGAAAACTTAAAAGCGTCGAAGAAATTGCAAGTCTATCCAATAAAATTTAAGTGAAAATAATTAAAATCGCAAGAAAACTGATTAATAAAAGCTTTCAGCAGATATTGAGCCCGACACGAACAGATTAATAGCTCCTCTCGCCTCCACCGGGTGGTGTTAAAATTCGTTGAAATTTATAACCGCCCCAGAAAGCACCCGAATTATCAAAATTCAAATCTTTGCGTGCCTCCTAAACAACACGCTCCAACCCGAAAAGCTTAATCAACTCGCTTAAATAAAAAAATTTGCACCTATTGTGCATGAAATTTAACAGTAAAACGACGAAAATTAAACGCCTCAGTAATTAATTAACATTTTTAGTATTTCCGCAGTTTTTAGCTCAACAACCAGTTGAAAGCGAAAACAACCGAGTTTTAAATTAGCATAAAATCTAAAGCGCCACAAAAGATAAAATGAAACCTAAAGCTAAGAAATTAATGAATCCGTACCCATATCTCATTACATAGAAATAAAACATTAGCAATCTTTTTCTTTTGAACGAAGAGGAAGCTCGTAAATATCTTAATTTCATCAAAAAAACGAAAACAAAGGGAAAACATTTCTCATAAAATAAAATTGATGGGCCACTTCGCGCCACCACGCACGATTGTACATTTTATTCGCAGACGGCTGGAAAGCTTTATTAATTCGCCGAAAATGGCGGCCGGGGTGCATAAAGAAAAGAAAATGCGGAAAAACAAAACGATTTTTTATGCCAGAAAGAGTGTCATCAATCATTCTTTCATTACTGTTTCTTCTACTTCGTAATTCAGAGTGCTAGAACCGTTTTCGCTATAAAAGCGAACTACCGCGCTTGGAAATTAGATCTTTCTTGCCTATAAAAAATTACTGGGATCGAGCATTTTTTGTTTTATAAGGTGAGGGATATTATTCTTTCATTTATACAACGAACGGATGCGATGTTATTTTTGTACCATCAGCAAATGGGAATAGGGCAATTTTCAGGATATTAAGCACATAGTGAAAGTTTTACTACCCTGCAACCCTGTTTGACGCACCAACCAAAGTCCCAGCCACCCAAACGCCCCAGCCAACCGAATTCACAACCACACCACCTCAATCCGTCCTTTATTTTATGAAGCAAGCATATTAATATTGCATAAATTTCATGAAACGCAATTGTTCCTAGGTTTATAGTCACCATAAACTTGAATTAACAGGTTATATAAACGAATTACTTGAGAATTGTGACGATTGTGTCCGATCGGAACACCAAAAATTGAACAGCCTGCGACTAACCGGAAAGTTATAATTTGTCTGCTGTTATTGTAATCATAAAGTTCATAAAGTTTTCAAACTTAATCTAAAGTTATTTCCGAGCTTTCGAAGGAACTCGCCCACAATTCTGCAAATGTCTTTTCTAAATTAGTTTTCCGGAAAAACGCACCCGAACTATATTTATGCAAACAAGTGACTTTCCCAGGAAAATATCATTTCCGGGTTGATTTTTTCTCGTTGTTGGCCGTTGGTAAACAGCGGAAAAGCTGGCCGACAAGTTTTAATTAATTTTAAATTTTCGGTTGAAAATACAGTTATGCAGTAGAGTAGGTTGTAGGTAAATTGAAACCCCTAAAAAGTTTCCCGTAAATTCAATTTTGGGTTGGGTTTACATATTTTAAATTTTACTAAATTTATGGGCACTGTCTGACCTATCAGTGGATGCTGTAATAAAATATTATAATAGAATTTCGAGCGGTTTAATAACACGGAGGAGTGCCGTGTCGGTGTTTTTATAATATGAAATTATTGCGCGGGTAATAGAATACTGTTGTTATTTTATTTGCGGAAAACTGATACAACGTTCAACGGTTTTGTTTGAAAATATTGCTTCATGTTATATTAGTGTATCATCTCTCTTTGTATGGAAATTATAGGCTAAAATGTGTATTTTTATGACTCAGTT
This sequence comes from Helochares maculicollis, assembly GCA_033557835.1. NCBI lineage: Eukaryota > Metazoa > Arthropoda > Insecta > Coleoptera > Hydrophilidae > Helochares > Helochares maculicollis. Next base: position 42,960 of record JAWQRO010000315.1, read on the forward strand.
TTTAATACTTTTTCGCTATCTTTAGTTGTGATTTCACAAAATTTTCAGTTATTTTGGACTTCCTAATTCAGTTCATTTCTGTATTTCGGAAAAAACAGTTTAATTAGGACGCAATTTTGAATAGAAGCTCGAAGATATATCATTTCAGTTTTATCTTTATATAGCTAATAGTTTACATTTGGAAATAATTAATTAGATGCACAATTTAAACCTTGAAAAGAGAATGCTTTGCTGAATAGAACACGAGATTTATTTGCACCACTAGAATGTTTAATTTCCTTTATATTGCTCTCTCATAAGTTCGATATTTTCCATTAGCGATACGTTCTGTGCAAAAAAAACATGTATATAGACACACACACACACACACACAAATATAT